>APFE030266178.1:220548-271765 GCA_000404065.3 Pinus taeda | reverse complement strand
CCATTAGGTAATGTTTCCACTTTTTCACACTCTATACTAATGCATACAATTCTTTATCATATGTGGGATAATTAACTACTGCAGAATTAAATGTCTCAGAATGATAACATATGGGTTTACTATGCTACATCAACACTGCTCCCATGGCATAGCCACTGGCATCTGTTTCAATCTCAAATGGTCTTTGAAGATCGGGCAATGCTAGTATTGGTGCTGTACTAATCTTTTCTTTTAAGGTGTCGAAGGCTTTTTGCTGTTTGCCTCCCCACTGAAACACCTTGTTTAATCCTGTTAAAGCATGTAAGGGAGTTGCAATTAAGGACAAGTTAGAAATAAACTTTCTCCAATACTATGCTGCTCCTAAGAAGCTTCTAACTTCGGTAGTAGATATGGATTTAGGCCAGTTTACAATGATTGCAACCTTAGAGGGATCTATCTTCCATTCACCACCCCCTACAATATGACCGAAATAATTCAAAGATGTTTTGCGAAATTCACATTTTGAGAGCTTAACATAAATATTCTCATTCTTCAAAACATCTAGAGTCTGCTTAACATGCTTTAAATGTTCTTCCCATGTTTTACTGAATATAAGAATGTCATCCAAATATATGATGACAAAATCATCAAAAAAAGGTCTGAGTACATCATTCATTACTCTCATGAAAGTAGCAGGAGCATTAGTTAAGCCAAAAGGCATAACCAACCACTCATACAATCCTTGCTTTGTTTTGAAAGTAGTCTTCCATGCATCTTGCTCTACAGCTCTGACCTGATGATAGCCACTATGCAAGTCCAACTTGGAAAAATAAACAACTTCTTTTAACTGATCTAATAGATCATCTATGCGAAGAAGAGGATAACGATTTTTGATCGTTATCTTATTCAGTGCTCGGTTATCAATGCACATTCTCCATCACCCATCTTTCTTTCTCACCAAGACAATTGGAGACCCACAAGGCGATGTGCTAGGTCTTATGAACCCTTTCTCGAGTAGCTCCTGTACCTGCTTCTTGATTTCTGCATTCTCTAAAGCGGACAACCTTTTATACCTGTGGCTGCAATTGTTGTTTCATCTCCTAAGTCTGACCCCAAATCCTTTTGAATAGTTGCAACAATCTTCTCCTTTTTGCCCTCGAACTTCTTGGGTTTCAGCTCTGGATGTAGAATCTAGTAGTGTTCATAATCATGCCCATCCTTCTTACAGTGAGTGCATGAAGATTTGGCCTTTTGTACAGTATTTATCTTCCTCTCTTTCCATTTCTGTTTTCTTTTCTCCTTATTCTTACTTGCAGTGGGTTTTGATGATCCCCCAACTTCTGGGGTTCACATTCTTCCTCTACCCTCTAGATGTGTAGCTTGAATAGATACCTCATCTATGCTAGTGGGATTAAAAATGAGAATTGTGTGCCTTAAGTCGCTGTGTAGAACACCTATATACTTCAACAGAGTTTCAGTTGAGTCTAAAGAAATTCCTAGAATCAAAGCTTTTTTCTTAAATTCTTGAGTGTAACTTTGTACACTTTGCCCTTTTAATTGCCGAAGAGTTTGCCAAGTCATCATGGCTTGCTGCATATAAGCTAGTGGATAGAACTATTTTTTAATTGCAAAAAAAAAATTCACTCTAGACAGAAAGAATTTTACCATGCTTCTTCAGGTCAGCTTGTGCCCTGCCTTCCCACCATACCAACGCAGTGCCTCCAAGGCGTAGGTTGGCCAGCTGAATCTTGCTACTGTCCGAAATGATGCTCTGCACTCTACAATAAACGTTAATCCGTCTAATCCAATTATCCAGCTTCTCTGCATTCAACTCTCCATCATATATTGGTAAATCAAAATTGACATCTAATTTAATCAAAGATATTTTCTTTTTGTTTTCAGGGCTACTAGGAGGTGTGAGAAGTTTTTCTTCTTTCCCCTTGCCTTTAGAGTAGTCATGGAGGAAGGATTCTTCTGCTCCTTTATCTTGTTTGGATTTCGATGAATCTTCCTCTGTGCCTTTCTTAAATTCTCTATACATTTCCTCTACCATGGCTCTCATGGTCATGAAACTATCCATGAACTGAGGGTCTGATTCCAAGGGAGTTTCTTTTGACATTTTCCTCTTAGGATAGACTTTCCCAATTTCAGGGTTAGTTTCAATCAAATCTCCTTCTCCTAGTTTAAGCTTTGATCTAGTTAGCATTCAACAACAAAATCCAGTACAAGCTTGTCTAACCTTAATAAACTTGAGCTCGATACCACTTGATCTGGAATTTATCCAGGACAAAGAATTTAAAGGTATTACAGACTCGTGCATGGATGTGCCTATGTTACTTTATGCAATGGATCGATAAGATTGCAAAATATATAGACATTGAAGTAGTTAGAGAAAACATAACAAGAAAACATGTAATACAACAAGTTTAATAAGGAGTTCACCCAATACTCCTGGGTTACGTCTCCTGGTCCAGCGTTCAGTGGTGGCCTCTCTATTATGTTTTCAAAGCAGAGTTTCTTTACAATACTGAGTTCAATTTGAGTCTCACTTCAACAGATATGAATCAGTAGGATTTGAGTACACAGACTCTCCTTACTGGTACTTGACCTCTACTGGTCACAGTAGTATGAGCCCAATCTGAAACTCATACATGATAGGCCTAGGCTGAGGAGCTTGCTTGAACCTCTCAAGCTTTCTCTGGAGTGCACAGACTCTCTGGCTCTCTCTCTAGCTCTGTCTGGCTCGATGCTACATTTAGGTCAATGCAGCTTCTACTCTCTGTTCCCTGCTCTTAGCTTTCTGTGGCTAACTAACTCCTCTGTGTGTGTGTGTCTTCGCCTACATATCCCTCTGCTTTTGTCAGTTCATGGCTTTAAAGCCAGTCTGTTTTCTGTTGGTTCGTTTCCGCTTCCCAATGTTTTGGTTTTCCTTCCTCTGTCCGTTCGAACTCCCCTGTTCTGCGTCGTCATCACTGTGTAACGCTTCACAGGGAGGTGCCCATCGGTTTCCTAATGAACTCGGTGTCAGATTCCTTGAATCATATTCGAATGGCCATTAATTCCGTTTGCTTCAAGATCCCCCACGAAATACGAATCGTTTGCCAACTCATCGACCACGTCAGACTTCAAATCCCCTGTAATCTTGCTCTATAACCTTGTCAAATCCGGTCATTTATTGGGATGTGCCTTCGCCGTTGATCTGGGCCCCCCAGATCCTACGGTCATCGTGCATATCGGGCGGGCAAGTTGCATGATGTTTACCCGTCCGATACGGGCGGTTTTCTCTCTCATCCGCTGGACACATGTCGCTTGATGTGTGGCATTGGGCGGGACTCAGCCAAAACTGCTTACTGCCTCGAGGCCTTCCGATATCCTACCAGTTTGTGAAATCTCGCACTACGGAACCAAATGCAATTCTTTTCCACATTTCATAGCAATTTTCGAGTCCGGATGCTTCGGGTCTTTCCTTCATTGAGGGGGACACCCTGCGATCAGAAAACACCCTCGTTTCTTGAATTAGCCTCTGGTTTTGGCAATTTGCGCTAGCGCGTGTTATCATGGGCCAACGGTCTGTGCACTTGATCGAGTGTCCTTGTTGCTCCACTCTGGCCACAACTGCAACTGTCACGAGGATTCCTTCTGATAGTTTGATTTTTCTAAGACTTGAACCTTTTTGGCATAATTTGAAACAGTCATGAAAACTTAGAGAGTGTTTAGGATCCAATTCGGATCAATGGTTCCAAATTGAGCCTTCAATCGACTCTCTAAATATGGCTCATCATGCACACTGGGTATGTCATACTCATGTTCATGCACCTCTGAGTGCTCTTCTTCTTGGCCTTCTTCATATATGGGAACAATTTGCTGGTCATTGCTGTCATCATCTTCACATTATTGCTCATACTCTTTAATGGACTCAACTACATTAGCATGATTAGGAGTCATTTCTACCATTTTACCCGAGCATGAGTGACTAGGCTCCCAAGGCCCCTTGTAGTTGAAGCAGAGATTTTTCCTCCTTAATTCATTCTTGCTACTTGTTTGAACCTTTGCATCTTTGTTCTCACCAACACTACTCATGTGATCATATGGACAAATTTGCATCCTCATTAGTTCCTCCTTGGTCAACTTCACTTTGAACAGACTTCCGTTCTGCTCAACCAACCTTCTTGCTAGTTCATAAGCAGTAGGTGAGACAACCCATTCCTTCCTCCAAATGGCCAACAACTTGGACTGTAGTGTCTTGCAAATGGTATCATGGTTATCCATAACTCCAGCCATGATCTCTAAGATCTTGAGTCTCTTCCTAAAGGTAGGATCAACGGTGTTATGTAATGTTGATTTTGGGTAGCATCGGATGTGCTCTAGCTCCGAAATTTGGTGGAGGGGCTAGAAAGCATGAGATCTCCAGAACCCAGAAATCGTTTGGAGAAATTCCACCAGGATTAGGAGTTATTAAAGTAATTAATATTTTTAATGGGTTCCTAAGTTTAAACTTAGGAAAATAAAAATATTAATGTGTATTAATAAGAATATGGTTGAGAAGGTTCTAAGTGACGAGGATCAAGTCTATTTTAATCTTAGCCATTGATTAGAGATTAGATCACGACTGTTGATTCATCAACAAGAAAAGTATAAGAGGAGGCTTGAGGGTCAGTTGGAGATACACCAAGAGATCCAAGAGTTCGATTTTTTTGGGGGCGTGGTTTGTTGAGAAAGTCGAGCTGAGTGATCTGAGTTGTAGTGAGAGGGCTAGTTCGACAGAGGGACTTCAGTCCAAGGCTGAGGATACATAGCAGAGAGGCAGAGCAACAATAGGAGAGACAACGCAGCTCCAAAGAGGGTGATGCAGAAGCTAGAGGGGCTAACGTAGTTCCCTAGAGGCAGCGCTGGGGTTTTCTGTGGGGCAGAGAGAGCAACAGTTCAACATATCGACTTCTGAGCAAGGGAGGCTCACTGGGAGGGTGATGCAACTCCTAGAGGAGGTGACACAATTCCAGCGCAGAGCTTGGAGTAGCCATCGCTGCCTAGCACTGGGAACAACAATTGTCATCTATGGGGTTTGATCATCTAGTTGCTGGATTGCCTAAATATCTGTCTACAAATATAGGTACTTTTGCCAGGTTTATTTTTTGTTGGGTGAGCTAGATTCCCTAGTTGTATTCAAAAATCTGCTTGATAATACAAACCCTCAATATGCTACCCCGGTTTTCCCGAATTGGGTTTTTTTTGTTGAAGATAATGGAGAATATCCTAGAATAGGTAGAGTTGGTTCACATAACCTCAAGATAGGAATTAGTTTCTATTTCTTAGGATGTTGTTCTAACTTTCCTAAAACCATGTATTCTATTTAATGTGTAATGTGGATGAACAATGCAGAGTGCTCTGTAGAGCCAGACTCTCTTGGTTCAGACTCTCTTTTGTAGAGCTGACCAGTGGGTTTTATTTTTTTAACATAAACATTGCCATTTTTATCATGGTATCAGAGTGTCAGGGCTGAGGAACTTGTACACTGGCTGGTGGGTGGTTCTTTGAACTGAAATGGTCGTAGGTTTTGAGTGGATAGCTGCGACAATAGCACTATTACACTTCCCAGAAATTTTATTTTTCGATCATCGCAGTTTTCTAGTGTACAACTGCGACGGTCTCAGAAAATTGGTGTATTTCTATGACCATCTCGGATATTGGGCATATATCTGCAACTAGTCTCAGAAAATTGGTGTATTTCTGCGACAGTCTCTGATATTGGGCATATAGCTTCGACGATCGTGTAAATCAAAGAAATTGCAAAGGGAGCCAAAAACAAGGTTGTAGCTGTCAGAGAAGCTGAGTGGGGAAGCCAAGAATAAGGTTGTAGCTGACAACAGGAGGTTGTCTGGAGGCTGAGAAGAAAGCCACGGTGATCTGCGCGTGCGCTGCGAGATCGAAAAAAAACGATCTGTCTTTGTCACAGATCTGGGGTAGATTTAACATCTTTTACCTTTCGAATTGTTTTTCTCTAAATCGCCAAGATGAATAACAACATATTTGAAGCATGCATGAATGAGCATAACAAGCTCGATGGTTCCAATTATGCAAATTGGAAGTTTAAGATGCAGACTCTGCTAGAAGCACAAAGTGCTTGGCAGACTGTGAATGGGGATGAGCCGAGGCCCGCGGTTGGATCAGCATCGGTCCCAGATTGGGAGAAACGAGAAAGTAGAGCAAGGACAATGTTCAAGATGTCAGTGAATGACTGTATTATACCGCACATCAGAGAAGGTAAGTCAGCTAACGAGATCTAGGGAATTCTAAAGGAACTGTACGAGATCAGAAATTCAAATCGTCTTTTGTTCCTCAAGAGTAGGATCCTAGGCATGAAGATGGAGGAGAATGAAATGATTGCTTCGTTCGTAGCAAGGATCAAGGATCTGAAAACCAAATTATCAGATATTGGTCATACAATGGATGACACAGATCTTGTGACCATTATAGTGAATGGTGTCATTGATGATTATCAGATGTTCATCATTGGGATCAATGCCAAAGAGAAGATCCCGTAATTTGAAGAGCTGACAGGTACACTGATGCAGGAAGAAGAAAGGAGATAGACTCTGAAGCCTCAGAGTGCTGATCTTGCATTGATGGCGAGGAAGAACTTCTACAAAGGGAAAGGGAGTCCACAACAACAAAATGGAGTAAGTTCACATAAACGGCCAAATCTGACTCAAGGTATGCACCCGAATAAAAACTACTCTAAAACTAAATGTTTTTATTGCGGAAAATTGGGTCATATTGCTAGGGAATGTAGGAAAAAGAAGTATCATGAAGAACAACAGAAGCCAAAGAGACATGCAGGTCATCTCGCGAATGGTGATCAAGTGCAAAATTTGAGGTTGTTCATGGCAGATCGTGTTGAAAATGTTGATGCAGACATCTGGTATGTAGATTTAGAAGCATCAACACACATGACAGGGAACAAGCACTGGCTGGAGGATTTTAAAGAGATCAACGAAGGCACACAGATTTACCTAGGAGATGACAAAAGCCATCAAATCAAAGGATGTGGGAAATTTTCTGTCATTTTACCTGATGGTAATATTAAACAAATTTACAATGTAATGTATGTGCCTGGCATAACAAAGAACTTGATTTTTGTATCAATGATTATAGATCAAGATCTGAAAGTTGAATTTTTAAAATCTAATTGTTACATTAAGTATCTGCTAGATGGAATGAAGATAATTGCTATAGGAATCCAAACAGGAGGATTGTACAAGTTGGATTTGAGACCTACACCGGTTCGAGCATTGACAACAGTGAGCTTGACTACAAAAGAGCTTTGGCACCAAAGATTCAGCCACATCAATTACAATGATTTGTTGTTACTACAGAGGAAAGAAATGGTAAGAGATCTTCCTATGCTAAAGCAAGTACATAATGATTATCATGCCTGTACTTTAGGAAAAATTCATAGAGAAGAATTCCCTATTAGAGTAGAAAAGAAATAGAGGGATATATTGGAGTTAGTGCACACAAACCTTTGTGGTCCCATGCAGAGAAAATCATTAGGAGGTGCAATGTATTTCCTACTGTTTATTGATGACTGTACGAAGCTTTCATGGGTGTATTTCTTAAGTAAGAAGAGTCATACATTCAAATGCTTTAAGCAGTTTAAAAATATGATTGAAAGACAAACAGTGAGACAGATAAAAATTCTTTGTTCTAATCAAGGGGGAGAATATAGGAAAGATGAGCTGATCAGATATTGTAAAGATCATGGAACTTTGCAGCAGTTTACAATACCCCATACTCCACAGCAGAATGGAGTAATAGAAAGGAAGAACAGAACTCTAGTGGAATGTGCAAGAAGTATGCTGAAAGGTAAGAATATTTCAAATGATTTTTGGGCTGAAGCAGTGAGTATTGCGGTTTATTTAGAAAATAAGAGTCCTACAAGAAGTCTTGAGTTTAAAACTCCTTTTGAAGCTTTGTATGGATATAAGCCTGCAGTAAAACACTTAAGAATATTTGGATGTAAAGCATTTGCCCACATACCCAAGGAAGATAGAAAGAAATTAGACTCAAAAGCCATCAGATGCACTTTTATAGGATATTGTTCATCATATAAAGCATACAGATTATTTGATCCCTCTACTCACAAGATCTTTGTTAGTAGAGATGTTAAATTTCATGAGCAGGATAGTGAAGAAACTGATGAGCACTATGATGGATGGGACATTCCGTACTTTAAAGAAGAGGATGCAGAGAATGATCAGGATTAGCAGCAAACAAAGGCAGAGGATGAACAACAACAACAAAAGCAACAACATCGACAACAACAGTAGCAGCAGCACGAAGAAATAAGGTTTGAAACCACCACCCCACCACTCAAGGGATCAGATAGGAAAGCTCAAATGCCTGCAAGATATAGGGAAAATGCATTTATAACTAGTATGATGAATGTTGTTGAACCGTCTAGTTATAAAGAAGCAAATGAAAGTAATGAATGGAAAATAGCCATGGAATAGGAATATGATTCAATAATCAGAAACAACACTTGGGAATTAGTAGAACTTCCTAGAGGAAAACAGGTCATAGGTTGCAAATGGTTATATAAACCAAAAATTAATGCAGATGGAACTATAGAAAAACTGAAAGCTAGGTTGGTTGCAAAGGGGTACACACAAAAAGAAGGAATAGATTATGAAGAAACCTTCACCCCTGTAGCTAAATTGAACACCATCAAAATGTTAATTGCTTTAGCTACCAAGAAACGTTGGATGATGCACCAACTACATGTAAAGTTTGCATTTCTGAATGGAGAACTAAAAGAAGAGGTGTATTTAGAGCAACCAGAAGGGTTTGTCTAAAAGGGAAAGGAACATTTAGTTTGTAGGTTGAAGAAAACATTCTATGGACTAAAACAAGCTCCCAGGTCGTGGTATGAGAAAATTGATTCATTTTTTCTACAAGCTGGCTATCATAGAAGTAAGAATGACCCTAATCTTTACACCATGAAAGATGAACAAGGGTGCATAGTGCTGATTTCATTATATGTAGATGATTTGATAATTACAGGTGATGCCATATATCTAATTGATGAAATCAAGCAGCAGATGTCACAGATGTTTGAGATGAAGCATCTCGATGAACTCAGATACTGTTTAGGTCTCAAGATTTGGAGAGATTCAGGTCAAACATTTCTATCTCAAGCAAAGTATGTCAAAGGCCCGTTAAAGAAGTTTAGAATGGATCAGTGCAAGTCTACACCAGTACCATTGTGGCAGAACATCAAATTGCAGTGTGAGGATGGCTCAAAAGCAGCGGATGCAACGCTTTACAGACAGTTGGTTGGGAGTTTAATCTACCTAACCACCATTAGACCCGATTTGGCTTATGCAGTCAGCGTGTTAAGCCAATTTATGTCTAAGCGACTTGAAAGCCATTGGAACACAACGAAGAATGTTTTGAGGTATCTACAAGGTACTGTAGATTATGGAATTATTTGAACTGACTCTTCTGATGTTAGATTGGTAGGATTTGCAGATTCAAATTGGGCAAGAAATGTAGACAATCGCAGATCTATAACAGGTTATGCATTCAGTCTTGGATCTGGGGTGATCACATGGAGCAGCAAGAAGCAGAACACAGCCACCTTATCCTCAGCAGAAGCAAAGTATCAAGCCATGCGTGCAACAACGTGTGAGGCAGTTTGGTTGCAGAGACTTCTCCAAGATGTTGGGGAAGAGTAGACAGTCGCAACAACAATCAAATGCGACAATCAGAGTTCAATCAAGCTAGCCAATAATCCAGTGTTTCACAAAAACACTAATCATATTGGAACTCAATTTCATTTTGTCAAGGAAAAAGTGCAATCCAAAGAAATTATCTGGAATATTGTAATACATGTGATGATGTTGCAGACATTTTCACTAAGCCCCTTGGAAAAGTAAAGTTTCATATGTTTAGGGAGATGTTAGGCATATATGTGAACCCATTCTCCAAGGGGGAGTGTTGAAGATAATGGAGAATATCCTAAAATAGGTAGAGTTGGTTCACGTAACCTCAGGATAGGAATTAGTTTCTATTTCTTAGGATGTTGTTCTAACTTCCCTAAAACCATGTATTTTATTTAATGTGTAATGTGGATGAACAATGCAGAGTGTTTGTAGAGCCAAACTCTCCTGGTTCAGACTCTCTTTCATAGAGCTGACCAGTGGGTTTTATTTTTTTAACATAAACATTGCCATTTTTATCATTTATGGGGACAATTGTCCAAAAATAACGGTGTCCCTTGTGTGATTATCTCAGTTTATTTCAGTTCATGATCTGTATGTATGTGTAGGTTGCAATAGTGTTTTTCATCGTTGTTTAGGTAATTAAATAACTTGTTAAATGTAAAGAAGAAGTAGGAGATGATAAATCAGTGATTGCAGTAGGATTTTTGATGTGTAGATTAAGAAATTTTCACATGGTATCAGAGCATTGCAGATCATAGGAGATTGAAGACACCAGCCGAGAAATACAGAGAATTTGCTGCAGAGAAGCAACTGTCTCGAGTGACAACATTGCTTCAGAGGCAAAGGAGCAGCTGCAGGAGGGACGCAAAGGCTCACACAGTGCCTGCGTTAGCATTTCGAGCTTGTAGAGGGTGACGCAAAGCTAGAGAGGAGCCCACGTAGTGATTGAGTTAGCTCTTTGGGCCAGCGCAAAGCCTGAGAGGTTCGAAACAATCAGTTGCCGGGGCTAGAGGAGCAGAGCAGATTCGATTTGAGGAGCTGGTGGGACACTGTTTCTGTTGGTGCAGAACAATGTCTATGGAGATAGAGCCGAGGTAGAGGGAGTCATTGCCTTGACAGATTTCTAGCCAAAGAAATCTAGATCCGAGTTGCAACAGCAAAGGAGGATTGGAGAGGAAGTGATTTGACAGCTGGTGGGAGGATTTCCTTTCCATGAAGGAAATCATGACTCAAAGGGAGTCTAGAGGAGCTTGTTCCTTAGAGGGTTTCCTACGCCAAAGAAATCGAGATTCAAGTCTTGCTAGATTGACTACAGGAGAGGGAGAAGAGAATCAATCCTATTTTTTGAGCAAAGATGGTAATGAATGGGTTGAGGGATCAGGACAGATTGGATGGAGCATCCAATTTTGTCATCTGGAAGGCCAAGATCCTGGCAATCCTAGATAAACATTGCATCAAGGACAATGCCTTGAAGATAGTTGTTGAATTGATCGACGTTGATCTGTTGAAGAAGTACGAGGAGGCCCAAGCTAAGGCCAAGTGCATGATCCTACACGGGGTCAAAGATCATGTAGTACCACACATTGTTGAGAAGAACACAACAAGGGAGATATGAGAGGCGCTAACCACCTTGTATCAGGGCTCTTTTGTCCAATGAAAGATGCTATTAGAAAATCAGTTGAGACAGTACCAGATGCAAAAGGGAGAGGAGATTGATCCCTTCCTTCTCAGGTTGAAAGGGATTCACAACCAATTGACTTTTGTAGGGTCTACACCAGGTCCTGAGTTCATGGTCAGGACTACCCTAAATGCAGTCATCGAGGACTAGGAGACTTTTGTCCAAAGTATCTTGGGCATAACGACTCTCCCCATTTGGGAGGATATGTGGGCATCTCTTCGACAAGAAGAGCTCAAGAGGATGACCAATGCAGGAGGTAGCGACAGGGAGCCCAAGTCAAGAAGGAGGAGGAGGATGCAACGCTTGCATTGTCGGGACAACAAGTGCAAGGAAAAAGGAAGAAGGACATCACCAAGGTCAGATGCTTCCACTATGGGGAACTAGGACATTATGCCACTCAGTGCCCCCAGAGGAAGGGCAAGGGGGAAGCTTCTGAATCGACGGCTGCTCTAGTAAAAGAAGACAAGGAAGGCGAGGATGACAATTCTGCCATGAGTGCTCATGCGCTTCTGGAGAAGAGGTGGGGCGACATCGAGTTGTAGTCGAGAGGACTACATGGGGGGGCAGGATCCTTGAGGTGCCCAAACTCTTGGATCACATATGACTACGGGAGCCCTTAACCACAATAGCAAAATGACGGGTGTTGGTTGGAGCGAGGTGTGATGGAGCGACAATGGCATTGCTAGAGTGCCAAAGTCTGAGGCAACACGGTTGATGTTGTAGTAGTGCGAGAGGCACAAAGCAGTTTGTAGTAGCGCACTGACATCAGAAGGTTAGCATAAATTAGCAGCAGAGGTAGCTTCAAGATCACGAGGCATCCATATTGACCAAGATGTCAGTTTTTGGGTGAAGTTTCAGTTGCTTACTTCTCAGCAACTGAGTTGCAATGCAACAGTTAGCAGTGGTAGTGCTATGGGCAGCATGATGCAACGTTTTGAGAGGAAGCTGCAGTACATATGTAGCAATGAAAGTGGCAGAGTCATGGGCAACAATATAGGAAGCAGCGGTGCAATGGATGAAGGGCAACAATACAAGAAGTAGTGGTGCAGTGGACCACAGTGTATCAGTGTGATACTTCTGTGGAGAAGTGTTACTAGAGCACATTCCTTGCTAAGAGGGAGTGTTGATTTTGGGTAGCAACGGATGTGCTCTAGCTTCGAAATTTGGTGGAGGGGCTAGAACATATGAGATCTCTAGAACCCAGAATCATTTGGAGAAATTCCACTCGGATGAGGAGTTATTAAAATAATTAATATCTTTAATGGGTTCCTAAGTCTAAACTTAGGAAAATAAAACTATTAATATGTATTAATTAGAATATGGGTGAGAAGGTTCTAAGTGATGAGGATCAAGCCTGTTTTAATCTTAGTCGTTGATTAGAGATTAGATCATGGTCGTTGCTTCATCATTAGGAAAAGTATAAAAGGAGGCTTGAGGGTTAGTTGGAGATACACCAAGAGATCAAAGAGTTCAATTTTTCTAGGGCGTGGTTTGCTAAGAAAGTCGAGCTAAGTGATTTGAGTTGTAGTGAGAGGGGCAGTTTGACAGAGGGACTTCAGTCCAAGGCCGAGCATATATAGCAGAGAGGCAGAGCAGCAACAGGGGAGACAATGCAGCTCTAGAGAGGGTGATGCAGAAGCTTGAGGGGCTGACACAAAATCTAGAGGGGATAAGGCAGTTCCCTAGAGGCATTACTGGGGTTTTCTGTAGGGCAAAGAGAGCAACAATTCAACATATCGACTTCTGAGCAAGGAAGGCTCATTGGGAGGGTGACACAGTTCCAGCACAGAGCTTGGAGCAGCCATCGCTGCCCAACACTGAGAACAACAGTGGTCATCTGTGGAGTTTGATCATCCAGTTGCTGGATTGCCTAAATATCTATCTCCGGATAGAGGTACTTCTGCTAGGTTTATTCTCTATTGGGTGAGCCGGATTTGGCACCCTAGTTGTACTAAAAAATCTGCTTAATAATACAAATCCTCTATATGCTGCACCAGTTTTCCCGAATTGGGTTTTTCCAGGGATGATTGTCCAAAAATAACGGTGTCCCTTGTGTGATTGTTTCAATTTATTTCAATTCATGATCTGTATGTATGTGTAGGTTGTAATAGTGTTTTTCATCGTTGTTTAAGTAATTAAATAACTTGTTGAATGTAAAGAACAAGTAGGAGATGATAAACCAATGATTGTAGTAGGATTTCTAATGTGTAGATTCAGAAATTTTCACATGTAACCCCTAAAAAGTTTCTTCTATTAGCTGGATAACTTTCCTCATAATGTCATCATTATAAGGGGGCGTAGGTAAAGTTATCCTTATGATCTCACTAAGACAAGAGGCAACTATAAGTCATACCACTTCACAAGGGTGCTCCAAAAACTTGTGTTGTATCAAGGCAAGCATTAATGGTTTTAGGGCCCAATTTAAACTCCTCCAATCGATTGGTTCACCTTGGAAATATGTGAGTCTAGTTCCTACAATTTAAGAAGGAATTTGACTGTCACCTTCATGATCTTCAAATCTGACCCAAGTGCAAAGAGCAAATTTCCTATCTCTTGTTCCTTTTGTAGATCCATTGGTTGTTCCAGCTATAGAATACCATGGACTCCTCTTGAGAAGGGCTTGTTGATTTTCCTTTTTCTTTGATCTATAGAAACATGGTAGCCCAAAGAACCAACTGATGCACTGCTGTGTGGATTCCACCTTCTCTCTAAGTTATTAAAGGCATATGTGAGGCCTTGTAAGGCCCTTTTCCATTTATCGCCCATTTACAAATTTCAAACTCCTCTTTCAAGTGTTTTGACAAATTTTAAAAATTCCTTTGATGCATTTTGTCAAACAGTTTATTAGAAGACATTTGTTCGAACACTTTGAGAGCAAGATAATGAACACTATTAGCAGAAATAAACTTCAGGGGAAATATCAAATTTTATTAATCTGATCAGAGAGAATACAAGCAATATATCATGAACTTAGAACTCCTTTTTGGCATAACAAATTATTCTCCTCTGGAAATGAAGATCAACCCAGCAATATGGATCCTCTACTACAGCCAATCCGGCCTGATAAATATAGGATGACTGGAACTTCTGGAAGCAACCAATTCATTCTCCTTTTAACAGAGAACTTGCTCCTCTAAAATCCGGGATGCTTCAGTCCTTTGAAACAATAAACTCGACCTTCATGTAGCATATTATAGGGCCTGTTTGCACCAATGTTATCAGAACTGGTGGAACTGGCAACCGGTCCGGTTTGGGGGCCAAACCGGTTCGGTTCTGGGTTCAAAACCGGAAATGGCTGGTTCAGTGCTGAACCAGACAGTTTTGTAATGTAACCTTTATCTTTCATTTTCATTTTTTTACTTAAATTTTTAACATTACAATGAAATGACTCAGGATGTTTGAGAGTGGTTCCAACCGCATTGGATTTCATATGGAGAAAGTAGAATTTTAGATCTCACTTAAAATCCAACAAACTTAACAATTTTTCAGAATTTCATGATTGGGGGGATTGGTTCCATCATATTTTGTCATGTACGAGAGTATGGAACTAGTATTTAATCAAGAGCACCAAACCCTCTATGTACCTTGATGTTAGTGGCGTTGGTTGTCAAACTCCTCTATCAAGATTCAAGACCCTACTAAAAATGTACCCATCACTCAAACAAAATCTTGACTTTACATGCTACATTTTTTCTATCTTATTTTAATGCTTAGAGGGTGATATTGTTAACAAATATCCCAATATAGACAATGATTTTGATGATAGGTAGGTATTTGTTGTAGCATGATTCTTTTGGGATGCTAGAGGCCACATAGAGCCTATGTTTTGATGTGTTTTTGGTCCAAAGATGCATTGCATTCGATGCTGTTTTGGTTAGGTGCAACCTTACATGCTATATAAATGATACCATTTTCTTATTTGTGCATAAATGGTTTGGATTCATATGGATGCACATGAATATATATGTTTTTCTTTAAAATTTAAATATTTTATGTGTTTTTGGTTGACCCATTTTTTGGTCTGGTTTTGACCTGCTCCAGTCCACAAGGTTTTCTAGTTCGATCACTAGTTTGGTTTTGATAACATTGGTTTGCACAAGAAATTCGGCCCCTTCAAGCTTGGATTACACTACGAACTCCTTGGATTCAGATTCCTTATAGAAAGACAAATCTAATGAGTGTCGTTTCATGAGAATCTAAGCACTTTCCAGTTGTAGTAGTGGTCTCATGTGAAATCCTGTTACATAATCAGAATCCCATTGAGGAGTGTGGAAATGATAAAACAAGGACAAAATTATGAATCATCACTCTCAAATACATGTAGTGAATAATAACTGCAACAAGAAATATGGCCAAATAAAGTACTTGCCTATCGCTTGGGAGGACAAGATGTGACTATGAACCTATTAGAAGTCAATCACAAGTCATTTTGTATAAGAAATAAAAAATCCCTAGTTCTGTGAATGTATGTCAACAGATGAAATAATAAGGAAAGACATTTCGCTGGCTTATCCAACAGATCTGGTTAGAAATGAAGATAGTAGGATCAAAATCCAAAAGAAAAGAAAATGGTTTTCCTATATATGCCTTCTGCAAGCCAAGTTGACCTCTATCCTATACAATATGCCCAAAAATACAGTCTGCATTCACCTCCAAAACCATGCCCAAAGGCAGCTATAGCATAGTATGGTATGTCTTCCCAACAAGTATCAAAGGATGCCGTATAGTTTATCACGCTTTTTGTACAAGTATCAGGTATTTAACTGATTTGGCCTGATTTTATTCACTACTTACTTGAACTGCACCAGTACCTGATAAGCTTCCATATAAGAAACATGTAATATAAAACGGAATCATTCATGGAAAGCATGCGTGATACGGGCAGCATTCAACAAACATTATGCAGGTAAGTATTGTTTCTCTTTACCTTTTAAGGTATCCCAAACTCTGGTTTGCTACCTTCTGCATTCTTTCTAGATCAGACATAGATCCACATCTCAAGCACTGTCCAGGACTTACATATGTCATACTATCATGTTCTGTTGAAATAAGAAGAGGGGCAACATTATTGATTGACTGGCGCAGTCGCTCATCAACCTGTGATCCTGAACCCAGTTTAGTATGACCACTAGAATTATAATTGAACTTCCAAAATGGCTGAAAAACCATCCACATGCCAATAATTTAGATGCTTCCAAATTTAAAATATTGTACTCATAATATATGGCAAGGAGTACCATTGAAAGATCCAAACAATTGAAAGGGAATATTAGGAAGATACAATGAACTTACAGGCAATGCTAGGTCCCGTGTAAATATGTTAGCGTATGACACAAAATTAGTTCCAACCAATTTCTCTAACCTCACAACTGCTTTATCCAAGATTACCCCCTGGCAATCATGCTTTGCACATCGAAATGAAGACAGGCAGAGATCTGAAAGGTTCAACTCTGAACATGCCCTGCACTTGCATGAAAAAAAATAGCGTTCTTCCAACCATCTCTGCCTATCTTCAAGCCTGGATTCTCCAACCTGAAAAGCATGGAAGTAACTTTCCTTTTGTTTATGAAGCCTATTTTTATCTGCTTTTAAGTGATGGCTTAGTATTTATATCCATGACAATTACAGATATAAGTTACCTGTGGGCCATAGCATAGCTCAAGTGGTGAGCCTGGAGGTAATGGTTTGATTGCATGAACAAAAAGACGCCGTGAAATAAATGAAGCATGGATATTAGGATCACATGAATGATTGAACAAACTCCCTCTAAGATAAACAGCTTGTGCAACTTGCACCTGTAAGAAAATAATTGAGATGACTATAAAATGATGCAACCGAACAACAGGAATTTCTGGTTATCTTCAGAGTTGGAATCTTTCCAAAAAATTTCAACACCATACTTTGAGTGTGGGTAGAGCTACATATCACAAGAAGAATCATTGATACAGTAACAAGTATGAAGATATCTTCTCCATCAAATGTCTGCTTTAGTCACGAAAAAGGACCCTTGTAAGACCTTAATAAATTTAGAAAAATAAAAAGAATCCAATAAACATAAGCTCCAAAAGCATTCTGAAATCACAAACTGTTTGTATAGATGATCAAACGATCAAGCAGATCTATAATCAGCTTCACACGTTCTAAATAAAATAATAATAATACAAAGAACATAAACCAGAATGTCGAGTAAACGCTTTATAAACATATCGGAGTGAAAGATAACAGCCAACAGAGCTTTAAAACATGGCAGTGAGAACCAAATATGGAAGATACATTTGTTTCAAAACAAAAGTAAGTATATACTCGCAACAATAAGGTTTCAGTAATGAGAGTAGCACAATACTAGGAAGTACATATAACAAAAGAACCAACAAAAAATAAATATAGTAAATCGAGTCAAGGGATTTCTGAAATTCAGCAGGTTATTTACCATCTATATTCGAAAATCAAGACACGTTGTGTCCGATTGGGACATCTCGAATCCAGAATGTGTCTTGATTAGGATGCTTTGAAACTCACTGTTGATAATATCGGCGATATTCGAAAATATCGCGATATTTTCGGCAAAACGATATATCGCCGAGAAAATATCGCGATATTTTCTGTTTTGAAAATATCGGCAAATATCGGCAAATATCGGAAAATATCGGCAAAATATCGCGATATTTTGAAAATATTGGCTATATTTAAAAATTTGAAAAAATTATTTTTTATGCTTGCCGATATTTGCCGATATTTTGCCGATATTTTCACCGATATTGCCGATAAGATATTTTCTGGACCCTCGCCGATATTTTCCCGATACCGATATTATCAACACTGATCTATAATTTAGTCTTTCTATTACCTGTTTTGATGGGTCCATGGGAAGGTATTCCATGGATTTTGTACTTAGCAGTTAGCACGATTCCATACTAGTGGTTGTATACATACTTTCCAAGACTGCACATTTTCTGCCTGGTAAGAAAACCAGGGATGCCAATAAGGTAGCCATGTTAGTTTTCAAAGTAGTGAAGTTACATGGGTTATCAAAGAGATAACTTCTGACAGGGATACCTAGTTTCTAAGCCATTTTTGGAGGACACTGTGGACGAAAATGAGCATGAAATTGCAGCACAATTAAAATTATCAAGCTCAGACCAAGGTCTAGACAGATGTAGTGAACTGAACACTAGGAAATCTACTGAGATGCTTGATCAGAACTGTTGTCCTCCACTTTGTCCCTTATCTCTCAGATTGGGGTCAAATGTCAGGGCATAGTGTGCAGGATGCACCTCCTGGCACCACTCCATGCCATCAAGCTAGTTCACAAGCTAGAAGAAGGGTACCTTCAATATTTCCCAAGGCAAGAGTCCTTATTTGTCACCTAAGGACAACCTATTTAAACAAATGAAGCTCAGATTGGATTTATAAAAAAGTAAAAGGTGCATGGAGTCAATCTCTGTTATTGTTTTAAAGAAAATAAAGTATGTCAAATTGTATGTTGGAGGTGATTTGAGCAAAGGCCAACCAGCAAAGGGGTTTAATAGGTTTCAGCCACAGGAATAATCTTCTCAATGATGACCACCATAATCTAGTTCTACTTGGAAAATAACAAAATAAACCAACAAATATGAGCTGAGAAGGAGGTGTTGGAATTTCTAAGTCTAACCCATTAGAAACCCTTCATGTACTTTCTGATTTATTTCGGCCTACTTGTTTTGATTAATTAACAAGTTATTTACCATGTAAATATTGAAAATAAATACAAGTACATGCTCAACACATTACAGATCATCAACTGAAGGAAACAAAACAAGCACGCAAGTGACACCGTTGCTTTTGGACCAATGTCCTTGGAAAAACCCAATGCGGGAAAACCGGTGCAGCTATTTGAGGGTTTTATTATTACGTAGTTTCTGAATACAATCTGGGTGCCAAAACCGGCTC
The DNA here is from genome assembly GCA_000404065.3 of Pinus taeda. Lineage (NCBI taxonomy): Eukaryota > Viridiplantae > Streptophyta > Pinopsida > Pinales > Pinaceae > Pinus > Pinus taeda. The sequence goes on along the minus strand of APFE030266178.1, from coordinate 252,457 downwards.
ACCCAACAGAGAATAATCTCGGTAGTTGTACCTCTCAGTCGGATACAAATGTTCTAGCTGAAACCTCGGATAATCACTTTGACAGCGTCAGAGCTCCAATCTGCCCCACGAAACCCCAACACCAGCCTCTAGGGAAACTGTCAGCCCTTTCTGGCCCAGCATTTGCCCAGTGTCACTTTGGCTGGTTCTGCGTCAGCCTCTGGAGACACTGTGTCAACCCTCTGGCCCTCTACGTGACCCATGCTGGCCCTTTGAGGCATTGTACAGCTCTTAGATGGCTCTGTGTGAGCCCTGGCTGGCTCTGCGTGAATCCCTGGTTAGTTCTGCGTCCCTCACGCTTGGCTACTATGCTGATCCTCCTGCTGCTATCTTTGCATCTCTGCTTCTGTATTCACTACCCCTCAGTTGCAACTCTGATCACTCTCTCAACTTCCTTAGCAAACCCAACTCCATAAAGTCGAAATCTTGATCAACTCGGTGTGTTCTCCAAGTGACCTCAAGCCTCCTCTTATACTTTTCTCGTTAACAAATCAACGACCGAGATTAAGTCCCTAATCAACGACTAAGATTAGATTTGGCTTGATCCATGACTTCTGGGCCATTATAACACAGTTTTATATTAATTCACATTAATATTTTATTTTCCCTAAGATTAGACTTAGGGACTCCATTAAAAATATTAATTATTTTAATATATTCCAAGCTATTTAGAATCTGCCTAAACCATTTCTAGGTATTGGAGATCTCATGTGCCTTAGTCCCTCCACCAATTTTCGTGGCTAGAGCACATCTGATGCTACCCCAAATCAACACTCCCTCTTGGCAAGGACTGTGCTCTAGCAATACTCCTCACTGAGTATCACCTTGATCATCCGGCATCGGTCCTTGTGCTGATGCCAGGCCTGTTGCCCATCATCTGCACTGCTGCATCTTGTACTACTACCCATTGCCTTGTCACTGCCATTGCTGCATCTGTATTGCAACTCCCTTTGCATCCGTGCTATTGCCCATGGCCCTGCCACTGCCACTGTTGCATCTGCACTACAACCCCTCTCATCATGCTGCATCGTGTTGCCCATAGCACTACCACTGCTCACTGCAACTCAGTTATTGAGAAGTAAGGAACTGATCTCCCAACTCTAACATCTCTGTCAGGCTAGAGACACCCTCGATGCTGAAACTCCCTCTGTCACTGACAAGTGCTCCCTCTCTGACTTCTGCGCTGCTGCAACAACTCCATGCATCTCGCACCGTTGCACACCTCTCTGTGCCATTCTGCACTGGTGCAACACTCCTGTGCTTCTCGCACTGCTGCCTCACGCTGTCCTGGGAATCCTGCATTGTAGCTCCCTCTATCGCTCCATCCGCATCCGTCTCTACTGACATCCGCCAGTGTTGCTACTCCTCTTTGGGGATCCTATAGCAAGGTCTAGTCCAAGAGGTTGGGTACCTCGAGGATCTTGCCCCTTATCACCTGTAGTCCGTCTGATTACAGCTCGATGTCTCCCCACTTTCCGCTCAAGTGGTGAGTGTGCACTCATGGCACAATCATCATCTGTCTCCACTTCCTTCTCTACCCTTGCTGACCTCTCCCTTGCTCTTCTTCCTTGGACATTAGGTTGCATAATGACCCAACTCCCCACAATGGAAGCATTTGACCTTGGAGAGGTCCTTCTTCTTCCGTTTCTCCTACTTTCCATTAGATGCTAGGGCAGCATCCATCTCCTTGATTCTGATCCCCTTGCCATTACTTCCCGCCTTGTTCAACCTTCTGATCTCTTCTTGGCAAAGAGCCGCCCATATTTCCTCCCAATCTGGAAGGGTTGCCTTGCCCAGTATGCTTTGGACAAACACCTCCCAGTCTTCTGAGACTGCGTTCAGTGTTGTTCTCACCACAATTCTTGATCCAACATGGCTCCTATGGAAGTCAGCTGATCCCCGATCTCCTTCAATTGACCGAGGAAGGGGTCGATCTGTTCTCCCTTCTGCATTTGGTATGACCGCAACTGATTTTCTCTTCACAGAAGTATGCTGATACAATTTCTTTAGGGCCTCCCACATCTGTGTCCTTTTCGACAATATGTGGTACTACATGGTCCTTGACCCTGTCAAGAATGATACTCTTGGGCCTCGCCATTACCTCCTCGTACTTGTCGTTATCAACTGGGTCAACTGGGATAGCTATTGTCCTCAAGGCGAAGTGCTTGACACGATTCCTATCTAGAATGGATAAGATTCTGGCCTTCCAGACTACGAAGTTTGAGGTTCTATCCAGTTTGTCCTAGTCTCTTACCTCGTTCACTGCCATCTTGCTTCTCCTCTACTTCCCTCCTGGAAGTTCTTGGTGTGACTCTCTCTGAGCCTCAATTTTCCTCCTGGAAACCCTTCTACCAATGTCGAGATGCCCCCACTCTAATCGTTAGTGCAGCTGCACCACTGATCCGAATTTCTTGGCTAGAAATCCTCGGTAGCAACTCCCTCCTCCTTGGCCTTGCCCTGTTAGGTACTTGTTCTAACTATAGTACCCCACCATCTCCACTCTACAACTTATGCACAGCCTCCTAAACCCTAGCAAACTGAGGGTTAGAGCTCATAGGCTCTGCGCAATCAAGCACTGGATGAAATGCTCCTCTAGCCAACTATGTCAACCCTCCCGTTCTCTGCGTGGCTTTGCATGAGCCTTTTTTTCCCTCCCCAGTCTCTGCGCTGGTCTCTTTCTGGCTCAATCTTGATGACGCAGGCACTGCGTCACCCCTTCCTTACTGCTACTCTGCTAGGAACAACTTATGTCACTTGGGACAACTGTTTTCTGCTGCTTTGCTCGGCTGATGTCCTCAGTTCTCCTATGATCTGCAACCACCCTCTGATACCATGTTGGAATTTCTAAGTTTAACTTGTTAGAAACCCTTCATGTACTTTCTAATTTATTTCAGCCTACTTGTTCTGATTAATTAACAAGTTATTTACCATGTAAATATTGAAAATAAATACAATTACATGCTCAACACATTCGAGACTAAGTCACATGACACGAGGACATGAGACACGGAGGACACATAAATACGAGTATTTGACACAAAACGCAGTGACCTCGAAAAAAGGACATGAGGAACACGTTATATATATATATATATATATATATATATATATATATTAAAAGATAATGAAATATAGTGCTTGAACCATATAGATATGAATCATGATGATATCTATTTAGTACTTAGTATACACTATTTAGTATTTCGTATTTAGTAATTTACTAGTTAGTTTATTAATTTACTACATCAATGATGTTCACAGTTCAATTTTCATTGTTCATGTTATAATTTTTGTTATTAACTTCAACAAGTTTGATCATGTTCAAACTTCGCATAAGGTAATTTATGAACTATAAATTTATGTGTTCAAACTTCATTGTTGACCAGAGCGTTAATCGAGCTTTCCCTCCCTTTAGACCTAGAAGGTGTAGTGAGCAATGAACACATGATGGGGAGCTGGGATTTTTATTTCAACACACGATCTATACGTGGTCACTCGTGTATAATTAAGTTAAGTTTCGTAGGCTATAACACAACTTACAAGAAATTTAAGTGCTCCAAACTCTCAACAAAGCATGCGAATGCTCGTCTCGTACATCTCCATGTCCAAGTCGATGTGAAGTTGTGAGCATTGCGCTCGAATTTGATGGAATTCCTCACACTGCACAACAAATTGGATTCTAGCGACGAGCAAGCTCAACTTCGGTGGCGAACAATGACAAAAAAAGCCCAAAAATAAACCATGTTGTAGGTTTTAAATGTCACTTTTCATGGGACACGTGTCCTTAGAACCAAAAATGTTAGGGCACGTTTTTGACACATCCAAAACACATGTCTCGATTGGAGGACATGGAGAAAAACGTTTTCGACATGTTTTAGGGTGGTTTTTGTGTCCGACACGTGAAATACGGGACACGAGACCCTGAGGGGTGTGTCCTGTGACTTAGAATACAAATCATCAATTAAAGGAAACAAAACAAGCACACAAGTGACACCGTTGTTTTTGGACCAATGTCCCTGGAAAAACCCAATGCGGGAAAATTGGTGCAATTATATGAGGGTTCTATTATTATGCAATTTCTGAATACAATCTGGGTGCCATAATCGGCTCACCCAACAGAGAATAATCTCGACAATTGTACCTCTTACTTGGAGATAAATATTCCAGCTGAAACCCTGGATAATCACTCTGGCAGCTTCACAGCTCCAATATGCCCCATGAAACCCCAACATCAGCCTCTAGGGATAGCGCCAGCCCTTTCTGGCCCAGTGTTTGCCCAGTGTCACTCTAGCTTGGCCTGCGTTAGCCCTCTGGCCCTCTGAGGCACTGCGTAGCTCTTGGCTGGCTCTGCATGAGCCTTGGCTAGCTCTGCATGAACCCCTGGCTGGTTCTGCGTCCCTCACTCTCGGCTATTGCGCTGATTCTCCTGGTGTTATCTCTGCCTCTCTGCTTCTGTATTCACTGTCCTTCAATTGCAACTCTGATAACTCTCTCGACTTCCTCAGCAAACCCAACCCCAGAAAGTCGAAATCTTGATCAACTCAGTGTGTTCTCCAAGTGACTTTCAAGCCTCCTCTTAAACTTTTCTCGTTGACAAATCAACAACCGAGATTAAATTCCTAATCAACGACTAAGATTAGATCTGGCTTGATCCATGACTTTTGGGCCATTCTAACACAATTTTATATTAATTCACATTAATATTTTATTTTCCCTAAGTTTAGACTAAGGGACTCCATTAAAAATATTAATTATTTTAACATCTCCCAAACTGTTTAGAATCTGCCCAAACCATTTATGGGTATTGGAGATCTCATGTGCCTTAGCCTCTCCACCAATTTTCGTGGCTAGAGCACATCCGATGCTACCCCAAATCAACAAGAGGTAGAACTATTTTACTAACACAAACCTATTAGACAAAAAACCAAATGGGTAAAACAAGCATAGATCTATTGGTTTATTCGACACCAAGTGAGACAGAAAATGAAGAGGAAAAACCAACATAACTCGCTTGAATTTATTATTTACCAATGGCAACAAGTTACAACCTCAATCCTGATTTCACAATAAACCCAATAGTTCACATTGAAAATAGTAACTCCAGTGTTAAGGACTATAAAGTCTTAAATTAGAAAAAGCCACTCTATTTATACAATAAATGCACCAAGATTTGTGATACAAAATCACTGTTTTGGGCCTCATCGCTTCCCTTTTACAAAGCTTGTTACTCAAATAATGCTTACAGTGAGAATAAGAATGAAAAAGGGGAGAAATAAAGGAGAAGAATGTTATTTGCTACTACAAAACCATGATACACTTCGAAGATCTTCATCTTCTGATGGCCTCTAGCCTCTATTTCGGTTATAATAATAATAATAATAATTAGTAAAGAGACACATCCTAATGAAAGGACACATCTCAACCAATGTCATCAGAGCTGAACTAGTTATTCAATCGATCGACCTCAAAACAAGGAATTGGACCACATTACCTTTGCGAGTTGTGCACTAAAGTGATGAAAGCTCCAAACCACGCTGCACAATCCAAGTAGAACTTGGGTAGATCACCCACTATCACCTCGGCAATAGACCTTGCTGCTTTAGGTTGACTCTCCTCTGGCTTCAAGGGGGTAATGGAAACTAAGGGCGAGATGAAGATCCCAAAACCTAGACCTCCCCTTCCAAGTGACTGTCTATCTCTTAAAAGGATCAATAGAGCAATATTGTGAATAGAAAAATTTATACTCGTAAAATTAATTCTTTTTAAAGCACAAGTCACAGGAAAAAATTAAGAAGAATCAACCTTAAACACAAATAGATCAAGGAAATTTTATTAAGTCCCCAGGGAAAGGAATACTCCCAAACTCCAACCATCATTCAAAATGAGGAAATAACCTTCTTTATAGGATGAGGTTTTAACTCCTTTACAATAAAATATTATTATTTTCATGAAGGAATTACTCTAAAAGACTAAGTATTATTTAACTTAAAAGTAATAATTAAAATAAAAAACGAAAAGTGGACAAGGCTACATGTCCAATAAGATAAATATTAGCCCCCAAAACCTTAAGAAACTAACTTCTACCTAAGTTGCATTGAAATGGATATGGGAATGGATACAAATACGGGGTTTGAAACATATATGGCAAATTTTCAAAAAATCTGGATATGATACAAGGAAACGACACACACACACACATAAAAAAATAAGAATTTTATATTACCATTCATCTTTTAGAATCTAGATTCTATATCTAAAAATACATAATCAATTATCATCTATCATCATCATCAATTCAGCATAAACATTGGCATTATCATTAATGATTATTATAACATTCATGATTCAACATATCATCAAGTTTCTATGTCAAATTTCAATCATCAACATGACAAATTACAACATCATCACCAAAATTAATAATGCATGCTACATAGTACAAAGTACAAAATGAACCATAACTGGCAGTCTACTATCATTATTCATAATTCATATGGCATATTATGGCATTCAATATTCATTGTTCAAAAGTTTAAAACACCATCATAATTTGCATTTACATATTATCAAATATGTCTTCATTCATGTCACTAAGAACCACATCCTCTCAAGGAGTGGGAGCATTGCTGCCATTTCCACTTGAAGATCCAACTATTGGTGTCTTCTCATCAAACAAAGTCATATGAGACCTGACATTCAACGTCATATCCAAGTCAGGCATCTCTAGTTCCACATCCCATGGTTTGATGGGCCTATTGTTGCCCAAAGTGTACACCTAAGGTGCAATGCTGAGACTAGGGGCTGTCACCTTGATGATGTGGAACATTCTGCTTGATCTTGAAAATTTTGAAGTAGCAAATGAACTTATGGCAGCAGAAGATTATTCATATGCCAAGAATCCTTATATGACTTGTATTCCAATTACCATGAGAAAAACACAGATTTTATAACACAAGTGAGCAAATTGTAACCACAGTAAGGTAATTAATGCCAAACAAGCCCAAAACTTCCCTGTTATTTTCACTTAAGGTGAGTTTACTCAAAGCAGCAAGCAAATCAGACTTTAGATGCTTCCTTTAAACAGTGGTAGTCACCAAAATCAGATCTGAGTAGCAAGCTCAAAACAGTGACAAACTTAGAAGGAAAAAAGGCTGTCATTAACAGTAAATATCTTCCAAACTACTAAATGCACAAAAGGATTAACAATGAACTTTAGTAATGGAAAGGATACAGCAGACTTTGTAAAACCCTGCTGTAAAGAGATATCAGTCTACAGAACAGTCACCAAAAAAGTCACAGTCATGCAATAGAAAGACTAGAAGAAACAATTAAAACCTTTAATTGTTTTTAGGCCCTTATTACTAGTTTTAGGTATGACTAGGCCACTGTAGAATGAGATCAGACCACTGCAAATTTTATATCAGTTTATCATGATTCAAAATTTATTAAGCAAATGCTCGAATATGTTTGAGTGACCTTTCAGGCTTACTGTAGGCTATTTGTTGTTGAAGAATCTAAGGCAGTTAGCATTAGATAGATTCTTTTATACTTGATAACAATTTGTGAAATGATTTTACTATTTATCTTATCTTGATCTTCTTCTTATTATGTGTGTGTGTGTTTACTTCATCAAACTGCTACCAAAACAAAGAGACAGGAACACAAGAAGTTGGCATTCTACTAAGGCCAAAACCTCTCCCTCTTGGAGAGAAAAACCCACACATAATTTTTCTTATAGAGATTCTAATTGACGAACACCAAGACCATTATACTTGACCCTCTATGCCACTCCAAGACCAAGACACCAATCCTCTTCCTTTGTTACTACTGAGATCATCATAGCTGCTTCACCGAGATCATCATTGCTGCATCATGACTACTACTTGAGATCACCACTGTGCCTTTACTGAGATCATCTCTGCACTTTCATTGAGATCATTATCGTAGTACCACAAAGGTCCTTACTTGTTGCACCATTACTTGCTTCACCATGTCAACGAGTTCTTTTTACTGCTGCATTCCACCGAGACTTGTGATAACATTTAGTAGCATCCTCCACCGAGACTGTAATTGTATCCTCCTTGCACTGAGATCACAGTTATGCCAAGAAAGTGTAACATTGTAATGCTTATCCGAAAATCACAGTGATCCAAGTTTGCTACACCACTGTACCTTGTCTGAAATTCTGTTCTTCCTGCACCACTGTACCTTGTCCGAAATTCAGTCCTGCACCGATATGAAATTGCAGACCTGCACCCATCCGAAATTGCAGTCCTGCACCCATCCGAAATTCAGAGGAATCCGAAGTTGCAGAGGCTTATGCAAAGTTCTATGGTGACCCCAGTGGGGTATTTATAGTTGTCACGTCTCCATAAATGAGCTGACATGATAGTTATATATATTTTTGAGGCTGACATGATGTTCTCTTCATTGTTTTTCTTGCAGGCTTCTTCTTTGAAGGACGGTGCTTGTCTTGGAGGGCTGCTTGACACTAGGTCGACTCATGTTCATTGCATAAATGCTCAAGAAGAGCTCTTCAATATAATTTTGACTCTTTGACTTTCCTAGACATATAGAATGAGCAAGAAACTCATTCATATAATTTATAAAAATAATAATTCTTTTTTCATTGACAAGTACAAAGATCAAAATTACATTGACAAATACTAAACCTAGTTACCCTTTTCTTCAACACTCCCTCTTAACTAGGGAGGTATTTACAATGGTACTTGGTTATTCTCAACCTGAAGAATTTCTCATAAGAAGAATCGGATTGGTAATCCCATCTGTATAGCATCATATCAATCAACATTGTCATAGTGCAAGGCCTTGACTAACAACTTCATCTCTCCATGAGATCATGAGCTACAATGCTGGCGAGACCGATGATTTATAGACACCTTTATCATTGTCTCTCAAGGTACATACCCACCTGGGTGTTCACTGAGTATGAACTTCTAGGACTGTTCTTATCTTGGGTTCCCAGGCCTCAAAGAATATCGGTCCTCTTGCCTACTTTTATCTTGAATGCCCTACACATCCTCAAAGAGTATAAGATGCCAAGTGATTACCCAATCCTCCCATTCTTTCTTCGCAAGTGAAGACAATAATGTTGTGTCTATCATGTGTCTACATTTCCATTCATGGCCTTCTTTTAGATTTACGACTGTTAGTCCTGGTCTAGTGCATGACACATGAAATGGAGAAACACAATTGTCACTCCTTTGTAAACAAGGGTGATCTAATTCAAAATCCCTCTTGATCAAGGACCAATCAAAGCTCCCTCTTAGCTAGGGACTCTTTTATATATCAGCAGCTTCTTCTTCGTGGGTTCTTCAGCTGCTTGATCAACTTCTCTCCTTGATGTCATGAAATTTAGTTGAGCTTCTTTCTTGTAGGGCAACAACCATCGATCACTTTCCTTCTTATTCCGTCATGTCATTCCTTTCTTCATGGAAGGTGGCATTCTTGGCATACATCTGGAAATTTCTTCATATGACTACTTCTTTTCTCTCCATGCTTCTCTCAGGATTTTCCATCCATTGCGTGAATGCTGGTTGTACTTGTACTTAAAAGTCTTGTTCTAGTAGCCCTACATGAACTCATCCAGATATTATTCAAGAAACCAAAATATCATATTAAATTAGATCATACCTTATGAGATGGATCTTCATCATGACATCATCTTGTAGGTATCAACATCCTGCACACTTATTGACATATCTCCCAAAGATATCCATTGTTAAGGGTCTTCATCTTTTTCAGATTTTCATCAAAGTCTTTAATCTTTCTCGGAGATTTCCTAGTCAATTTTTCTTGGTCTTTTGGATGTTGATTGCCTTCATCATGGTTGCATATCTCACGATCTCTTCCTTCCTCACACATTCCATTTCCCGGAGCTTTTAATCAAAGTTTCTTAGTCAACTACCTCATACTTCATATGAGGACATATTATGTTGATTTTATCTAGTGTGACTTATGCCTTCCTGCATTCTTTTAGAGGAGAAGATCCTTTTTCTCTTGATCATGCTTCTCAAGATAGAAGTAATGATCCATTGTTACTTGCAACCATATGACATGATATTATAATATTAAATACAAGCATACATACCTCATTTTACCTTTAGATCATCTAGGCTTCTTTCAACAGCTCCCTTGATTGGAGAGATCTTCAATCCCTTGATCTGCTTCATGTCATCACACCATTATCCCATGAATTCCATAAGTTGGAGTTCCTGATGAAACACTTGCTCCCTCTCTAGATTAGTGAACCCTCCGATGAGGATTCCTTCATAGAATCTTGAGGATCTTGCATATCCCTATCTGGCAGATGTTTTCTTTTTGCCTTAATGTATGATGAGCCTTGTCCTAGATGACATCTTTCTTTCCTTCAATGTTCAATGAGATTCCTAAGAGCTATATCCTTCATGTTTGAGTGCCATGGATTTTGACCCTTTCTTTTTTTTCCTTCATGATATCCAGGGTGATGTCACGAGCTCTTGCTTCTAATGCTTTCATGATGCCATGATGCATCTTATTATCATTGTCATATCTTATAACACAAGATATAGGAGCTTATGATAGGATCCTTTTGTGAGGGATACTATCTTACTCATAGGAGAGATTTGGTACTCCCTCTTTCCTTGGCCCTTTTCTTTAGCTTCCTCCATCTTTCAGTGATAACTTCTAAAATCTTTCTATAGCATTGAATCTTAACTATACTTATTTTTGTCTTTGCTTGAGGACCAACCTTGCCTATCTTTTCTGCACATGGTTGAATTATTTCCTTCAAAACTATAGACTGCAACTTGTCTTTCTCTATCTAGCATAGAGACCACAAATTGCCGCGTGAGGTAACCTTCTTTGTTCATTTTGTTACCTTGCTCATCAATGATGACTACCTTCTTACCATCTTTCCTAGATCTTCATGAAGTTATTCCTTCATTCTTTGATACCTTTACTATTGTGTAGGTCTAAGTGACCTTCTTTACTTTAATTTCCAAGGGTATATCTAGCATTTCATATCTCTCTTTATGTCTCCTCTTTTTCTATTTAGGTAAGAGAGCACTTTTGAGTGATATCATATGAATCCTATGAATCTCTTGATGGATTCAAACAATACTTGACCTTCATAAACCTTTTCATAGATATCAGTGATTTCTCTTTTATATAAAGGATTATGACAATCCTCCTTATTCTATGAAAGGAATTTTGATATCTAACCGATTTATAAATTCCCTTGCAATCATGAAATAATTTAACCAAATCTGATTATAAAATTGAAAGATACTTACTTGGTGTGTGAAGAGGATATCTTCACCTTGATGCTTCTTTTGTTTGAGCTGTTCATCATTAGTATCCTTTCATCACGACTTCCTTGAAGGCCTTCTAGCTCCCTGACATCAGTGGTCTTGACATCACTGTGATTGCTTCACGACCTTCCCAATTCATTTTTAAGGTAATTTTGACTTCAACATATTGTTGACATGTTAGTGATACTATGTTCTGATCTGAGCACCATGCTATTGAGATCATAATCATAGACAAAATTCGAGACTGTGACAAGTATATTGATATGGCACTACACCGTGATGTCTATGTGCATTGTGTAGAGAGGCAATGTATTGAGAACCCAAACTTGTCAATGAATAACATATCTAAATTGTGGGTGGCATTGTATAGATAGACTCTCATCACCAAAACTGCCTTGATGTAATAAGTTAATAACTATACTGAGACAATGATGTAATCATGGATTGTGAGAGGCATTCTTTGGATTACTTCTGTAATATATATATATATATATATATACACACACACACCTGAGACTATCTTTTATGGCATGGAGAAAGTTCAATGATCAAGAAGTGAGGATCACTAATATACTCCATCAAACTGAGCATGAGTTGAGTGCATGACTGTTGTTGTCGCACAGATTGTCATGACAACGCTCAGACTGGGGGCTGTCACCCTGATCCCCGATCTCTCCGTTTAAGCCTGTCTCCCGCGGCTAAGGGGGGTAGACCCTATGGGAAAATGGATGACCAACTGAGGACCAGTTGGGTTGGGAGACACGAGGGGGAACAAACACTTAATTGATTTTACTCAATTAATAGACCAGTGCCTTATAAAAAAAAATGATTAAACGATTAGATGTTGCAGAAATATGAATCATGTAAAACAAACATTTATCATCAAATAACCCAAGCAGTGCAAGATATCCAGTAAATTCACAATGCTTTAACGATGATCCAGCAATTAAACTTAAAGAAAATGCTTTAAAAGATCATAGAATTTAAACGCTGATCAGTGGCCACTTTCACATAGCTAACTTTAACTAAACATTTAAGTGCATTTAGCCATAGAGAAATGGAACATAAACACTGCAAAAGTTGCCAAAATGAAAATTTCAATTTTTTGTTAAGCCTTCTCAAAATATTTTAGTTTTTTTTAAATAAAACAAGACTAAAGTCTAAGTAAATGAAACTTTATATAACAAAAATTTAAATAATATTGAAATCTAAACTAAATTTAAAGAAAACCTTTTATTTTTTTATTATTCTTTTTATAACTTTTTTATTTTTATTTTTTTTTTATTGTTATATTTTTAAAATAAAGAATAAACAAAATAACTTAAATCTAAAACTAAAGTTTATCAAAATCTTAAAACTATCAATAATCAAATCAAAATCTATGAAAAAAGAACTCTTTTTTAAACTTTTTATTTTTTATATGAAATAAAAATAAACTTTAAAGAAAAGCCCTAAGCTAAACTTTGCGCTACATTAAAAAAAAAAAGAAAAATAAATCTCAAAACCTATGTTGCAGGAAATGTGGGGGGAGGTCCGTTTCCGGCTGGAAACTGAGACGAAACGCGGAAACGCGTTTGGTACGGCCGTGAAACGCATTTCCGGCCGTACCACCACATTTCCCTAAATGGAAACGTGGCCAGTACAGCCGGAAACGCGTTTCATGACCGTACAGCCCACGTTTCCAAAAAATCTTGTGTGTGTGTGTTTTTTTTTTTTTTTAGGTTATAAATGTGATGTAAATTTAATCTTAATGTTTAAATGTAATAAATTATAATGTATCATTAATGCTTTATGATTGCACATATATATAATAATTTTTAAATATTTTTAATAATATATATATATATATATATTCGCGTTTCCCCGTTTCCAAATTTGGGGAGGTCACGTTTCGTATCGCTTCCCGTTTCGGAAACTCGTTTCCGTTTCCCCGTTTCGTGCAACTTAGCTCAGAACTAATCTAAATCTAAGAAAAATGAAAAATGCAATCGCTCACCTGATCATTGATATAAAAATAAAGATTTTAAAATCTAAACTAAACTATGTAAACTATGTAACTAGTTCCTCAACCTTCTTGGAGCTCAATAAGTTTCGCTTCACTGAATGGATGAAGCCATATGTACTTCAGTTCCTTTCTGCTGAAGAGGAACTAACAACCAGTGACAAGATCTTGATGGCCAATTTTTGGATATGTGCAAGTTCCCCACCATAGCAGTTCCTCCAATCAATTGGACTTAATTTGGTCTTGTCCTACATACAATCAATATCAGCACCCCAACCCTCTGATCTCACAAAATGAGAAAACTCTAAACTAATTTGAATCCCAATTTCCAGATCTACAAAAATCTTTCTAAAAGCTTTTTTAAATCCTTGTGAGACTTTTAGGTCTTTATTTGGTGTGGTTCTTTCTGGATCACTTAGCAACTCTGCAGCGTAATATTTTGGATTGATTACATAGGCCAAAAGGTGCAATAGGTGGTCATCTTGTTCCACCTTTTGGTCAATATATCTTTTACTTATCTGTAGTAGAATTCATCTGGTTCCTTCTCCTTGGCATTTATAACTACCCTTATCTTCTCTATCATGGAATCAATGGCCTCATACACCTCTTTTAAATTAGGCATATATGTGTCAAACAGGCAGAGCAAATCCACAATTAGCTTAGTAAATGCCAAGAAGTACTCCACCCTATCACACCATTTATCATCAACAACCAACATTTTCACCGCTTGTGCTCTTTCAGATTGGGATTGCCTCCATTGATTCCAAAGAGAACTGCATACCAATGATTGTAATGCTTCTTTCACCCGCATAAGCCTTGTTAAGACTATGATGTAAGAAGTAAAATGAGTCTCGGCAACCTGCAAGTGCCAAATTGCCAATGTTTCAGTAAATTAAAAATCATAATTTGATTGAATAACTATTATGATTCACGAATCATGACATTTGAAAATCCAATTTACATATTTGAATTTAGAGTCATAGAAATTAGAATTTATGAAATAAACTTTAAAGTTTAGGTACCTTAAGGAGCTCCAACTTCGCAAATTCCCTGTAGATGCCTTGGGACATGTGGTGGTTTGTGATAAAGGCTTGAATTTCTTTTGCCTCCTCAAAAATAACTCGAACCCACTCAATTTGCTTCCCCATCTTACTCATCATTGGGTTCAACAAATGTACAACACAAGGGGTCCAAAAGATGTGTTGATATTTGCCTTCAATAATTAGGCCTGCTGCTCTACACATCGTTGCATTGTCAGGTATTACCTGGACAACATTTTCTGGCCCTACCAATTCAATTGCTTCAATCAAGATATCAACAATGAATTGGGAATCTTTCAACTGCCCCTCACAATCCACTGCTTTAAAAAACATTGCCCCCTTTGGGCTCTAAGCAATCACATTGATCAAAGGCCTATTCCTTTGATCTTTCCATCCATCAGAAATGATGGACACCCCAAACTGGCAATCCTCCAGCAAAATAATCTAGCCAAAATATTAGTGAGACAATTTGTCTCACCCGACAACTGATCTCAACTCCAAAACTGGCTCAATTTGGGCAACTCGATAGCCCCTGCGTTCGCTTCTACACAAGCCTTGCGTAGGCCCTTTCTGCACTACCTCTGGAGCTCAATGAAATCTGTCTCTTTGACTGACTCTGCCTCTGGGAATGATTCACTTGACCTCATGGATCTCTTCCTAGTCTCTAGTTGCTGAATCAGTATCCCTCTCAGCTGAATTGAATTGGCCCTCTAAAGATTTCACAGGCCCCGCTTAACCTTAATGGGGAAATATTGCGACCTCTCTTCTACTGGCTCTCCAGCACTGAAACACTTTGTTGCTGATCCCTCAATCACTGATGCTCTGGCTCAAACTCTCCTGTTGAATCGCTGCAACTGGATAGCTCAATCTGCCCAAGGAACTCGCTCTCCCTTTCACTCGCTATGTTTCTCGTATGTCTATCTCCATCCCCATTGACCTGCTCTTATAATCTCTTGTTGGTGAACCAACGACCATGATTAGATCTCCATTAACGACTAAGATCATCTCAAACTCAATTCCTGTGAGTTTCTAGAGCTTTCCCACCTTTCCTTGATTAATTGCTACTAATCAACCAATTTTCCTAAGTTAGATTTAGGAAAAAATTAAATGATGGTTAATTAATTTAATTAAGGTGTCTCACAAGCTTATCTCTCAAAATCTTTTCTGGGTTTTGAAGATCTCGTGTTCTTAGCCTCTTTGACACAAATCGAGACTCGAACACCTGTTCGATGCTATAAAAAAATAACATCCCTCTCCTTGGGGCTCAAAGAAAATTTTGTGTTATCGGGGTTTCAGGTCTATCATGTGATGTATGTTTTGACTTAGAAGGTTTTTCTTTCTCGGTTTTGTCTATAGTATTTTAAAGGGTTTAGATTTATAAGAGATTTGAGATCACCACAACGCTTAGTGTGATTGATCCATCGACGTACAACAATCACATGGAAGGAGCAGTCAGGAAGCTAAACCTCATCTCGTCCTTTGTTGGTGTGAAGTAATCATCAAGCTTCTTTGCTTGGCGGACCCTCAAGGGTGTTCCCTTTATAAAGGCTTGGCTTGTTTTATGCCATAGTTGATCTTTGGTCTTAGAGGAAGCCTATTGAGAAATCCTCTCTAGTGGGTTTTTGACTTCGCAGTTAAACCTGATTGGCCAAGAAACTACATAACATTAGATACTAGTCTCACCCATCCAATTCATTATTCTGGTTAACCGACCTAAGGAGGTTCCTTCTTCTTGATATCCACTCATCCTTAATATTCCTTTAGTCCATCACCCTTGAATATTGGCACTGATCTTCTCATCCTTCCATCACCAATATTTCTTTTTTCTCTTAAACCCAATTGGATCATTGAGGTCATTTGTGATATCACCTTGCTCCTTATTGCACATGCACTTGTGACTTTTAGGAAAGCGCCCCTCAAAGCTTGAGGAGAGCTGAACTAAAGAGGCAAACATAGGTCATTGAGGTGATAATGGGTGCCCTACCGAGGTTCAACTTGGATTGAATGGTGTCGGTTGAAGCTTTTACCATTTTAACATACAATTTGAGCTGTAACAGTTCCATTGGCCTATTACCTGGCATCCCCACTGTCTGGTCCATTTTACCTGGTTATTTTATTGTTAGGGTTTTTGACTTGTCTAATGTTAGTTGGAGGATGTTATTTGTGTATGCCTCCATAGGAGAGATCTAGGATCTAGGTTACTGATATTATCATTTTATTTTGAGGAGGTTTTGAGCTTGGACTGTATATAAGAGAAGCTCTTCCTATTTTAATGTTTGTTGATGGTTTGAAGATACATTGTACTCCCTTGACTTGGCTTGTATTGAATAACTTTTGAAGCTATGTGAATCAAGGTGATTTATATCTACATGTGGCTGTACATAATTTTTCACGTTGCTGATTTGTATATGCTGAAATCATCTATTAAAATATGCTGCAATGAGGATTTCAGGCAAGGAAACGAGCTGTTGATGAAGGAGGTGAAAGGAGGCCACGGAAATTTTATTTCCTTGCTCTTTTATCTTTAAGTTGAAAAAAATAGATCTTATGTCACTTCACTGAAGGATTGTATGATGTATTTCAGCTTGTTAAAAATCACACCTTGTTGTATGAATGTGCATAAGTGGAGCACCTAGTTAGGGCCTACATAACCTGTTATTTTTCAGCTATACAACTCTCCATTCATTGGTGAGTTTCTGCATGTTAGGACAGAAAATTCACCCTCATCCATTCATATTTTCCAGCTCTCTTAAGAAACCTTGACTCCATATGGTGCCTTGGATTTGTTTGGCACTACTCATTCCCCATCAACCACCAATAAAATTAGACCTATTATTCATCCAAAATAATCTGTTTTACTAATATAGCTGTTCATTTCACCTTCAGCTTTTATTGCATATGTCTTAGTAATCCTATGCTAGGGACACCCACCTTGTACCAAAGGAGAACCAGTCTTGAGTGAGTCGAGGGTTTGTTGAGATGACAATGACATCCCTCTTGAGTTACATTGGCTTACACCACTTCTGGAATTTGTAGCTTAAGTACAAGATCAATCAGTAACACTGGATTTCTGCATTGCATGATTTCATTACACAAATTTTTTGTCTAACATTAAAGTAACTAATTGTCAGAATTTCTAGGAAAAAGTATAAATTTTAAAAATTTCAATGGTGAAAGAACTCTCTAAAAATGTTCTCTTATTTTCTACATGTGATGATGTTTTAGAGAAATCAAATGTTTTTCCTGTTTGAAGTTTTATGAAAGACTGTCATGGAAATTGGTCAAGAAAAAGCCTCGGATAAATGTTCAAGACAGCAAAGCTCGAAGACTTTACAGTTTACAGCAAGAATATAATAAAATGAAAATATTATGTTGCAAGCCACTACTTGAACTTCCAGTTGTTAATTCTCAAACATTATTTGACTTGAAAGGCCTTTATCTTTTACATAGCTAGCCTGGAAATCAGTTTTGTTAATGTGTTTCAATTTTCTCAATAAGAAAATGAATGTACTAAAATATTTCATATTTCAAATTGTGATAACTTCAAATGTTCTGATTTAGTCGCATCTGACTGTACACTATCTTAAAAATATGCAACCCAGGATTAATTTTCATTTTTGGGACTTATCATGAAAGAATGAAAATTTAAGTATCATCAGAATCAAAGATCGCAAAAACCAAAAGATACTAACCTCTTGAACAGAACGCGTTATAGTCTCTGCAATGGTAGGAACTGTTCTTGATACTGCAGGCTTACCAACTGATTCCGGTGATGACACATGCATGATTGCCATAGCATTCACTCTGACTTGTGCAATAAGTAATACAAGCTGCAACAAGTGACAAGAGACAGTTGTATATCTTTATAATGAATCCCACTAATAATGCCATTGTGCTTTGTAAATTGAAGTCAGAATTCATGATTTAAGATAATCAAAAGAAGTAAAAATTAAAAAAACAAGTTGCAAATAAAATAATGAAAGCAGTCAATGACACGATATGATAATAATAATAATTGCTGCAATTATAACTGATGATGGTGTAATTGCACCAAGGGAAGTGACATGCTCTACAGCTTGACAAGCAAGGTATTCTACAACTTGTGTGAGGGAGGACCTCCATGTCTGTCTTTATGAGTAGATGTAACACTAAAATAAGGTGACATAAAACAAAGGATGAATCTCTCTCTCTCTCTCTCTCTCTCTCTATGTGTATGTGTGTGTTCGTTAAACACTGAGAGGTATGCTGCTTGCATTTGGAGTTTTTATCCTTCTCAAAGCTTAATATATCCAGGGTGACAATGGATCTATTTTAGTGGATAAGGCATTTCAGTATTTCTTCAAGGGCATCAGCTAAATGGTTTTAATTGCAACAAGAGAAGCGAGGTACTTTTAGAGATCTGTGTATATACATCGGTAATACTAATAAAGTAAAATGGAAATAATCAATGACTGACATGCAATGTGAAAATAAAACAGACTTAAAAATAAATAAGTATACTACACTAAATCTATCTTAACCCCAGATCTTTTAAGCATTGAGAGGTCTGCACCCAGGTATTTTTTCAATCGATCTTGGTGCTTAATGTATCTGGTGTTAAGATTGATCTATGCTAGTTTTAAATATAGCCCGTGATTGCAATTAGAAAAATAGTAGTGCAATCCTCATTTTAAATGCCCTGCCCATGCTACAATGCTAAGGGAGGTTTGTGAAAGAGAATCTATAACCATAAGTGATGTCAGAACACAGGCAATTTTTTCTTTATGCCTATAATCACTAAAATTCAGTGAATTGTTATGGTAAATGTCTATGCTTAATCCAATATGCTACAGCCCCAAATGGAAATTAAAGCACGAACCAAAATAAGAAAATGCATTCCTAAATTGCAAAACAAAAGAAAAACTTGAATAAAGAATTTGGAACAAATTTTTTGGTAAGGAAGTGACAGAAAAATTAAATTTGTTTTATAAAGGTCTGCCTACACATTTATGGCAACCACATCCCTTGCTAATCAAGTCAGTGCATGTAAAATTTCGCTTGAAATGCAGCAGCTGGAATTAATTCTTCTAACTGATTAATCATTAACCTATGCAGTTTATTTTGTTACAGCAAAAATAACGAATTAATCACTGCAATTTCTTCACAGTATAAATGATGTGGAAAAATAAAACGCTGGAAACTAAGAAATATAGAGCGCACACAAAAATATGAGAGTTATTTTTTGGACAATTGTCCTCGTAAAAACCCAATGAGGGAAAACTGGTGCAGTAGATGAGCATTTTATTATTATGCAGCAGTGAAATTTTGAGTACAATAAAGTGGATGCCAAACTGGCAATCTTGTCTGAGAGAAATACTGGCAAAATTACCGACTGAATTTTACCCTCCACAAGCAATCCTAGCTCAGTCTGACCCAGTGTTTTAAAACTCTGATTCCGGTTCAGAAACGGCCAAGGGTCGGCTCCAACTCCAACTCAGTGTCGACTCAGCCAGTTTGATTTCAATGACTCGGTCATTGTAAAAAATACATTAAATATTTATTTTTTAATAAAAAACATAATTTTGAAGATTTTCATTCATGTTTCCAAACACAAAGCTTTAGAATATAGAGAGAAGACAACATATGATCAAAGTAGGCTCATGAATATATCCATTATATGAATATCAAAATGGCACCCAGTGCACTGTCCAATACATACATGATATAGAGATCAAAGCAAAAACACATAACCAAAGAGGCTCTAAATGGCCTCTACAACAAAAGTAAATTGTAAAACATCACTAGTCACCAGTACTACTGGCTACTGCTAGAGGAGCCAACATCATCTGGTTTAGACTCTGAATCAGAGTCAGACAGGGAAACCCATGGCTCTTTCTCATCATCATCTCCAACTGCAACTGTAGAAATGGTAGCACTAGTAGGCTATGCAATAGCTGCACGCTGAGATAGACGAGATATGTGCTTCTGTCATGGTTGAGTAGAGGAAGCGCCTGTAACTGTTGGATTTGGGGCTGACACTGACGCTGGTACAAGTGGATTTGCATTCAACTGAACATTATGTTCAAGTGATGCCTCCAACTGTAAATCCAAATCAAGATCATTATCAAAATCAAACTCTGCTGGATGACTCTCCACTACCCAATCTGATGTTGGATCAATATCTTCCAACTCAATGGGATCCAAAGGAGCTCTTTTGTTCAGTAATTGGTTACGTCTAAGCAAGAGGTTGTATTCGACATAGACTAGATCATTTAATTGTTTTTGATCCAAACAATTTCTCTTCTTCGTGTGAATCCTCTCAAAGACAGACCAATTGTGATCACACCCAGTGGCACTACAATTTTGACTCAAAATACGAATTGCAAACTTCTGCAATTGAGGATAATGGATACCAAAAGCCTCCCACCATTGTGCTGCAAAAAAAATAGTAGTGTAAAGAGTTAGCTCAACAAATTATATCCAACAATCAACTTTCAAATTATAAACAATTTAACAACATAAGAATTTGAAAATTGAAATTTTTGTTTACCTGGCTCATCTGCTTCCCTTGCAATCTTTGCTAGGTTCTTGCCAAAGGTACATGTGGCTTTGCTAAAAAAAGTGACTTGTTGATGTATCTCCAGTTGATCACTCTGCAATGGGATCATGCGATCAATGCAGTCAAATCCATCTCTAACCTCCCCACCCAAAGCTCTTGCCTTCAGAGCTTTATAATGATACCTTGGGTTCAAAAAATACCCAGCTGCATGTATAGGGCGATGGAGTTGATTGTTCCATCTTTCATCAATGATTTCCCAAATGGGCCCATACTTAACCACTCTATCCTTGTATGCCCTCTTTATTTGCTCATTTGCTTGATCCATAGTCTCATAAATGAAGCCCATAGCCAATCTTTCCCCATCCACCAACCGCAATACCTTAACCAGTGGCTCAGCAACCTTCACAATCTCTGCTGCCTTTTTCCAAAATATTTCTTCATTAACTTTCTTTTTCAAATCTTTTCCATCTTGTTTGTTAGACAAATGTCTTTGATTCCATTCATAACTGGAAAACATCTTTTGCAAGTTTCTATGTTGGGAAAGCACAGATTGCAATGTCAAAAAATGTGTTGCAAATCTAGTGATGGCAGTGCTAATAATATCTCTGCCCCCTGTGTGTCTCCTCATCAGGCTCAAAATCCATGAATGATTGTAGATACATTTTGTTATGCTTTTGGCATGATCTACAATGTTCTTGACCCAATCTAATTTGCCAATATCCTCAAGCATGAGGCCTATGCAATGTGCAACACATGGGGTCCAAAAGATGGCTTTGTGTTTTTCCTTTAACAATTTACCAGCAAGAACATAGTGTGTGATGACTTAAACAACATTAGCCACCCCCACCTCCTCAACAACCTCATCCAATAGCTAAACAACAATTGTCCATCTTTCACCCTATCAAATGCATCAACTGATTTTAGAAACATGGCTCCCTGTGGGCAAAAGATAAGAAAGTTTATGATGGTACGATTCCTTTGATCAATCCATCCATCTGACATGATGGTACATCCTGTTTTTGCCCATGAGTTTTTGAAAATTTTCAAATGCTCATCAATGGAGAAAATTTCTTTCTACAAACGGGACCACCTTAACTCATCCATAGTAGGGCCTTTGAAGCCCTTTCCAGCAGCAAATATGGCATCAAATAAAGGCTCATAATATGGTGAATGGGAAACATTGAAGGGGATATCAGCATCATACCACCATCTACATATGTAATCACAAGCAGTCTCCCTCAATTCTTTCTTCCAATGGTCATCTAAAGTGGGCTGCAAAGTTCTACTAGCTTGAGGACCAGGTGCATCTGATGGAGAGTAGGGTGTGACAGTGAAATAACTTTTGATATTCGTATCACCCTTCTTTTTCATTTTACCCTTACCCTTTTTTTCTTGCATGGACTCCATAGAGGGAGGAACATAGCGGAAGGGGTTGGATGGATCAATACAAGGGATAGAAGAAGAGCCCTCAAAATCAAAATGGGGGTTGGTAGCCATCATTTGTTGTATACTCCTCCTCCTCCCAATTTTAGCCTCTATTTCTTTTTGCCTAGCTTTTTCTTCCTAAAACTTCTCAAAGCTATTTAACAACTCCTTCGTAATCTCCCAAATTTGTGGTGATTCACATGGAGTAATATGGCCTCTAATACCTGCCAAGTGTTGTTTTAGCCCATGAATGCCCCCAGGACCCTCTTTAATTTTTCTATGGCAAAATTTGCAATGCATTTGATTATCAACCATTTCAGCATATGCCCAAGCAACATCTTTCACTTTAGGAGCTATTTTTTGAATTGGAAATGAAAGGAAAAAAATCTAAAAATGAAAACAAAAAAATAGCATTTCTTCAATGTTCATTTTTTTTTACAAAAAACACTCTTTTCAATTTCCAGATTTGCACAAAAAAATAAATAAGCAAAAACAGATTTTAGAAGTGAAAAAAAAAAATACCTCTAAGCACAAACCGCCTCCTCAATGCTGCTCCAATGGCTGCCCAAGAAGCGCCTCACTTCTGCTCCAATGCTTGCCCAACACTCCTCATTGCTGCTCCAATGTTTGCCCAACACTCCTCATTGTTGCTCCAATGCTTTCCCAAGAATCCTCACTACTGCTCCAAAAACAAACTCCACAACTCTTCACAAATTCTCACACAAATGCAATGAGATCGCTGTGAGGAAATGAGAGGGGTTGAGTAGCTTTTATAGGGTTGGGAGAGGTAAATGGACCTGAAAATAACCCTACGCCAAATTAGAATTGGTTGGGGGGTCCCTTTCCCCCCCAAAAAAAGTTTGTAGGCTGCATTTTAGCCACGGTGACCGAACTGACTGAGTTGTTACCGAGTCGGCCAAATCGGTCAGCAGCTTGGCCGGCTCAGTAACAGCCCGGCTAGCTGAACCGACCTAGCTAGGCATTGGCTCAGTCGTTTCGGTTTCAACTCGACCATTTCTTAAACCAATGGTTTGACCACTTGAAGTGGCTAACTCGAAACCCTTTGCGCAACCTTTGTGCAAGCCCTGCGCAGTCACTCACACACACAACTCGGATCTGCCTCGAATTTGCCTCTGATTGACTACTGCTACTCTGGAAATGATCCTCCGACCCTCTGGAAAATTATCTTAGCTCTTGCCAACTAAATCCACCCCCTGCTTAGCAAAATCAAATGGCCTCCTTGAGGCTACTGTGCAATCCCTGTGCAACCTCTTGTGGAAATAACTCGACCTCCTCTCTTGACTCTCCGGAACTGGAAACTTTCTCTGGGATCACTGTCTCTGCCCCTCTGTGTCCCTTCTGGCTTGAACTCTCTTCTTCTGCTAGACCTCTGTAGTTGGATAACTTAATCAACCAAGGAACTCACTGTTAGTTTTTGGTAGCATTGAATGTGTTCTAGCCATGAAAATTGGTGGAGAGGCTAAGGCACATGAGTTTTAAAGAACCCAGAAACGTTTGGTGAAATTCCACTCGGATTGTATTTTATTAAAATAATTAATATTTTTAATGGGGTTCCTAAGTCTCAACTTAGGAAAATTAAAGTATTAATGGGTATTAATCAAAATATGGGTGAGAATGTTCTAGAAAGCGGATCAAGTCAAGTTTTAATCTTAGTCGTTGATCAGAGACTTAATCTTGGCCGTTGAAGTCTCAATGAGAAAAGTATAAGAAAGAGGCTTGGGGTTCATTTAGAAATACACATGGAAATAACAAATTGATCTGGAGTTTGATTTTTAGGGCTAGGAAGCGGAGAAATTCGAACTAAGTGATCATTCAATAGTAGAGGGGCAGTGAGAATCCAGGAGAAGGACTTTACGAAGAATACTGACAAAGAGGCAGAGAGAGCTCGCAGAGAGGCAGCACAGTAGCCAGGAGAGTTAACGCTGGGCAAGTCTAGGCCCATGCAGACTTGACGTAGAGCCAGAAAGGATTGTTCAGAGGGGAAAGTTGCCTGTCATGCAGAAGCCAGAACTACCGAGAATTGCCAGAACAACCGGGATAGTGGACACAAAGGGTAGAAGAGGTGACACAGGGCCAGCATAGATGTAGCCAGGGGTTAGCCAGTCTTGTTGCTGGATTAGCAGGAATTCTGCCGGGTGAAGTGAGGTAAAACTCACTCAGATTTTCCGACAATATTTTCTCTGTAAAGCATTGCTAGATGAGCATCCTAGATTTGTATTCGGATATTTCTCCTGCATAATAATAAACCCTCAAAACTGCTGCACCAGTTTTCCCCCATTGGGCTTTTCCGAGGACTATTGTGTCCAAAAATAAGTGTGTCCGATGTATCTTGTTCTTTGCTCAGTTTTTTGTTGCATGAGATCAAATATTTAATTAGTGTAGGTTGCAAAAGTAATTTGCTTCAGTATTCAGAAGAATAACTTGATGATTGTAATTTAGAAATCAAGAAGGTGAAGTAGATTCAGATTTGCTGCAATAGGGGTTCCTTTAGTGTAGGAATTTTCACATGGTATTGAAGCATTGATCTTAAAACAGGTAGAGAAAATCCAACGCTGAGTAGTGAGGCCAAAAGTTGCACTTGGTAGCAATTCGAATCCCCTTGAAGGGATTGCGTAGTCCTTGCTGGGAAGTAGATTCAAGGAAATCTCTCTCTGAGTGAGACGACGGAGAGGTACGATTTCCAGTTCATGAGTTCGCAGAGGCAGAGGGAGTGATGCAGAACCTCAGAGCAGTGTTTGAAGGGCGCAATTTCTACCAAGGCAGAAATCTGCTGGAAAAGAACGAAGACACATAGAAGGGGAATTTTCTCCTTAGAGAACTTTCTGCTAGAAAGTTCAAATTTTTCACTTGTTGAGCAGTGCTAAGCAGTGACTAGAGGAGTCAGTTTGACAGTTGGGTGAGATGGCATCGCATGGGCTCAGAGATTAGGATAGGTTCGACGGAGCCTCCAACTATGTCATATGAAAGACCAAAATCTTAGCTGTTCTGGAGGAATATAATCTCGAGGCCTACATCAAAAGTGTTGTAGTCGTTCTTGTTGACAACGATCAAAAGAAGAAGTACAAGGCCGAGCAAGGGAAGGCAAAGAGGCTCATTCTCGATGGAGTTCGAGATCATGTGGTCTCACACTTGTAGGGCAAGGATACAACCTGAGAGATGTGGGAAGCCTTGTCGTCTTTGTATGAAGGCTCTTCTGAACAGCGGAAGATGTATTTGGAGTAGAAGTTGCAACAGACTTTAATGCAGAAAGGAGAAGGGGTGAACCTCTATCTTCAATGTCTTCAGGACACTAGAGACCAACTTGCTACAATGGGGCCAACTCCTCAGCCAACCGGGATGGTGAGGATAGCCCTGAATGGAGTCATGGATGAATGGCAAGTTTTCGTCCAAAGCATATTGGGTTGGGGAAAACTACCTTCATGGGAGGAGATGTGGGCGACTTTTCAACATAAGGAGTTCAGGAGGGACGTAGTGAAAGTCAACCTCAATGGAAGCAGTGGGAGTTGCACAAAGATGAAGGGGGAGGAGGAAAACACAACTCTAGCATTGAAGGGACAACAAAAGCTGAAGCGGAAGAAGGGCATTTCAAAGGTGAAATGTTTCAATTGTGGCGAGATGGACCACTATGCATCCCAGTGTCCTTTGAAGAAAACTGATAAGGATGAGAAACATGATCTTAAGGCTGCTCCAACAAAAATTGACGAAGATGAGTTTGCCATGAGGGCCCATGCATCTCCAGGAGGGAAACGGGGCTATATAGAATTGTAGTCAGGAGGAGTACATGTGGGCAAGATCCTTGAGGAACCCACCTCTTGGATCAATTCCTTGCTACGGGAGCCCGAGATTCAACAGTAGTGAGATGGACTTAGTGTTAAATGATGTAGTGGGTTGGTTGGAAAGACTGATGTACTAGCCTGAGCCCAGAAATTGATCACTGCAGAGCAAGGTTGGTAGCAGTGCAGAAGTCAACAGTAGCGCAAAAGATTCATACGGTCAGCGACTAGTAGCAGCCAAATTCCAACATTCACATGGTATTATGCTGAACAAAACTAAAAAATTTTGGATGTTTTTTCGTTGCTTAGCAACAATAATTGGAAAATGACGCAGTGTAGAGCTAGGAGTGGTGGTGTTAGTAGCAGATGCAGAAGGAGTTGCTGTATAGATGCGGCAGTCGCAGTGGCAATGTCATGGGCAGCAGTGCAGTAGCAACAACAACACAATGTTGGTGGCAACAACAGTGTGGAAAGAAGATGCTTCAAAGTCGAAGCAGCATGCAGCTGGACATTGTTGCTAGAGCACATTCCTCGCTAAGAGGGAGTGTTAGTTTTTGGTAGCATCAGATGTGCTCTAGCCATGAAAATTGGTGGAGAGGCTAAGGCACATGAATTCTAAAGAACCTAGAAACTGTTTGGTGAAATTCCACTCGGATTGTATTTTATTAAAATAATTAATATGTTTAATGGGGTTCCTAAGTCTAAACTTAGGAAAATTAAAGTATTAATGGTTATTAATCAAAATATGGGTGAGAATGTTCTAGAAAGCGGATCAAGTCAAGTTTTAATCTTAGCCATTGATTAGAGTCTTAATTTCAATCGTTGAAGTCTCAATGAGAAAAGTATAAGGAGGGTTGGGGTTCATTTAGAAACACATGTGGAGAGAACAAATTGATCTGGAGTTTGATTTCTAGGGCAAAGAAGTTGAGAAATTCGAACTAAGTGATCATTCATCAGCAGAGGGGCAGTGAGAATCCAAGACAAGGAATTTCTCGAGAATACTGATAGAGAGGCAACGAGAGCCTACAAAGAGGCAGCGTAGTAGTCGAAAGAACTGACGCTAGGCCAGTCTAGGCCCACACAACCTTGACACAGAGCTAGAAAGGACTGCGTAGAGGGGAAAGTTGCCTGTCACGCAGAAGCTAAAACTGCCAAAATTGCAGGGAACTGTCGGAATAGTGGGGATATCAGATGCAGAGGGCAGAAGAGATGACGCAGGGCTGACATAAAGCCTGAAAGGTTGACACATGGCCTATGCAAGGCCAACGCAAAAGTAGCTTGGGTTAGCTAGTGTTGTTGTCGGATTAGCCGAATTCTGCTGGGTGAAGTGAGGTAAAACTCACTCAGATTTTCCACCAGTATTTTCTCTGTAAAGGATTGCTAGATGAGCATCATAGATTTATATTCAAATATTTCTCCTGCATAATAATAAACCCTCAGAATTGTTGCATTGGTTTTCTTGCATTGGGGTTTTCGAGGACTATTGTGTCCAAAAATAAGTGTGTCCTATGTATCTTGTTCTTTGTTCAGTTTTCTGTTTCATGAGATCAAATATTTAATTAGTGTACGCTGCAGAAGAAATTTGCTTTAGTATTTAGAAGAATAACTAGATGAATGCAATGTTGCACGAAGCGGGAGCGAAGCGGAAGCGTTTTTTGGAAGCGGGGACGCCGAAGCGTCATTTTCCAAAAATCTAGGAAGCGAAGCGTCCGCGGAAGCATCTACTATATATATATATATATTTTTATATTTTTTTGCATTTATACTCAAAACAAACATCCAAAATACCAAATTAATTGTAGAAGACATGAAAACATGCATATTTTTGCATAAATCAAAATAGATATAACATCCATTGTACATTAATGATTAACTATTCGAGCATCAACCATTTAGAATCTAGATTCTTCTCCTCTTGTCTAGCCTTTGCCTCTACCTCGATTGTCTAGGGATATTAGTCAACATTTCCCAATTTTGAATCAAACTACCTAATTCAAGACTTAAGTTATGGTAGAAAAAGCTTAACATGCTTGGTCGATGATTTTGACTTGATTGATAGGTAATTTTTTGCTAAGGGCGTGACAAAGGAGTTCAACAATTAACACCACCAACACTAGGGTACATATAGGGCTTGGTGCTCTTGATTAAATGATAATCGCATACTTTCATACTTGATATAATCTAATGAAATGCCACAATCCCATTGATCCTGAATTCTTGAAAACTGTTAAGTCTGCTGAATTTTGAATAGAATATGAAATTCTATTTTCTCCATATGAAGTCCAATGAGGCTGGAACCACTCTCAAACATCCTGAGTCATTTCATGGTAATGTTAAATTTAAGTAAAAGGATGAAATATTTTTCATTTTCATCCTTTTACTTTAAGAATTTAACATTACCATGAGGGAGCTTCTGCTATATTTATATATTTTTTTTGCCTTCATTCGTCACCCTAACCCGAGGTGGACCCATTCCAACAAGCAAACTCACCTAAAATTTAAAAAAAATTGAAAAAAAAAACGATTTTCTAAACGCTTTTCCGGAAGCTTTTCTGGAAGCGTACGGGAAGCGTTCAGGAAGCGTACGCTTCCTCCTCCGAAGTGCCATGCTTCCGACACCCAAAGCGTCGTACGAAGCGCGCTTCGGTGTTTCGGAAGTGACGCTTCCGTACAACGCTTCCAAATTTCCAGGAAGCGTCTAAAAATGCCGAAGCGGCGCTTCCGAATTCGGAAGCGCCGCTTCCGGCCAAGCTTCCTAGGCGCTTCCGTACGTGACGCGCTTTCGGGGCTTGGAACCGGGGGGGGGGGCGCTTCGTGCAACACTGGATGAATGTAATTTAAAAATCAAGTAGGTGAAGTAGATTCAAATTTGCTACAATAGGGGTTCCTTTAGTGTAGGAATTTTCACACTCACACCACTGGCTTCTCTCTCACATGTCTTGCTCCAACCCCATCGACCTCCTCTTATAATCTCTTGTTTGCTCACAACTAAAATGATTAAATCCTCATCAACGACTAAGATTATTTCTGAGTTGATCGATGTGAGTTTCTAGAGAAATCTCACCATTCTCAATTAATTTCTATTAATTAATCATTTTTCCTAAGTTAATTGTTAGACTTGGGAAAAACTTAATCACTGATTAATTAACTTAATTAAGCCATCTCTAGGTGTTTTCTCCTGAAACTTTTTATGGGTTTTGGAGCTCTAGTGTTTCTAAGACTCTCTGACCAAAGTCGAGACTCGAACACCTGTCTGATGTTGCGAAACTCAACACTCCCTCTTAGCGAGGAAGGTGTTCTACAACTGTCTCGTAACATCTCCTCTCATATATGTTGTGATGTCTGACAACTGTGACTAATTGCCACTGCCCACAAACTATTGCGCAACTTTGATTCATTTGCCAGAACTATAGTTGAACCACCTTGCATCTGTGTTGTTGCTGAGACTGCACTGTACAATTGTATTGTTGCCAACTCTGCTACTGCACTACAACTGATCTCATGCTGCTGCCATTGCAACTATTGCAACTGAGAACTCTGAAACAATTGTGTCTTATGAACTACAACTGTCTCTTGAGAATTTGAATGCTACGAGCCTTTGCACTGTCCATTGAGAATGTCTGTGCTGCAACTGCTTTGCGCTCCTCAGCGTCTGACTGCAACTAGTATAACAACTGCCCCTCAAGAACTGACTGCGCCATTTGACATTGATCCATTTACTACTGAATATTATGGGCCCCTATAGCAAAGGTATTGATCCAAGAGGAAACACATGTTTGATGCTTACCTTAATGGACTCTGCCCAACTCTACGCAATTCTGGAGTCTAGAGGTCAGTGTCTCCCCACTTCTCTTTATAACTCCTTGGGCCCCCATAGCCTCATGTGAGCCCCTCCATCCACCCATTCGATTTTCCCTCCAAGCATATCGAATGGCTAATTCGAACTCCTACGTGGGTGGCCCCCACATTCCACTAGCAGCTAAATAAAGTTGATTTGACCCCTAAGTCCCTAAGTCAAAAGTGTGGGGCCCTCTTCCTTAGTAAAAAATGTGCAAAATTGTGTAGCAGCACCCTGTTACTAATGTGTTTGAGAAGAGACATGACACCTCCATTTGGATCACTCACTCACTCATCTCTTATATGAAGAAGGAAGCTGCAGAAGGTCGAAAAGGTAAGTGCAAAGAAGAGAAGAACAAGGAAAGTCGAAGTGTTTGGGTCTCTCTACATTCTTCTGGAATTGCGAAGTTAGGGTTTCTGCACTGGGCAAGTTTAAGGTTTGATTTTGGAAGCAAGAAGAGCAAGATGGCAAGCAAAGGTTTCTTAGGGTTTCCTACTAGCCCTAGAACTCAAATCAAGGCAAGCAAGGTCAAGGGAAGAGCGGTTAGAGGGAGATCAAAGTCTCCTAGAGAAGCAGCAGTAGTTGCAACAGTTGCTGGGGAGCAGAATTTCAGATCTGTAACGACCTATTTTATAAAAGTAATATTAAATAAATTTTAGTAAATAAATTATATTAATCAATTGATAAAATAATAAAAATAAACTAATGATAAAGTATTTTAATATAAGTCTAACCTTTATATTAAAATCAGAAAAAGGAAAGTTAATAAAAAATCAATATACCCTTTTAAAAAATAAATGTATATGACATGACATGGGAAGGGTGTCACGAGGAAATGAAGCAGTGGGTGCTGGAGGGAGGATGACCACCGCCAAGAAACAATTTATAAACCAGAAAGAAGAATGTGGGAAGGGGGGAATCGGAAAGAAAAAGGAAGAATGAAGGGGCTACTGAAGAAGTAAACTTGAGTTACCTACGGAAGGAGAGCTAGTTGTTTTGAGGTTTCTGGGCATGGGGGAACAGTTTTCTTCAACTGAGAAGCTTACTGGACTAAGTAGCGAGGTTCTGCTCAATTTGGCTGGGTCGTTTCAGTGTTTTGGTAAATAGGAGCAAACTAGAGGAGTTCTGAAACATTTTCATCTGCAGCAGACCAAGTAAGTACTTATCATTGAATCAAGCAATTAGTCATATGAAGTTTTGCATAAATTTAGAACATAAATTTTTCTTAAAGTTTCATACTCTGTTTAGAATAGATAGCTCTATAAAACTCCTTACAATATTTACAGTTCAGTAAATCTTTATAGTTTTAGAAATGGTTCTTTACATCAACGCAATCCTTACAAGATCTACTGGGAGGTCGAAGATATTTCAGCAAGAGGCCGAGGAAGACTTGATCTTGGCAGATATTTGTCTATGATCCGGATTTAAACAGGAACGCAATAGATTACAGAGATAACCATAAATACAGAGATGCGATAATCATGAATAAAGAGATGCAGCGGAAATAATACTTCATTTCATTAATGGAAAATACTGAAATATGCTTACAACCAAAATTGGAAATAACCCAGCTAGGGCGATGGTAGCTTATCTCTGAGAAGAGATGTGCGGCTACATGCCTCTGAACTGTTCCGAACTTTCGTTACAATGAGGCACGAAGGCCTATTTATTATTGAGAAACAATGGAAAACCCTTCACATTCCAAAACCGGCCCTTAGAAGATGAAACGCCAAATTGTGGGCCTCGTTTGGGTAAATTGGTACATCAATTTCCCGGGGTCGTAACTTTGGCATACAATAGCTCATTAGAAAGATCTATTCGAGCACTATCATTGTTGGAACGGGCAACATCGATTCATTCCTTGGACCCATGTTGCCCCCGGATTCCCCAAAAAACGTCGTTTAGGGCCTCAAAACGGCTC
>APFE030266178.1:184519-220538 GCA_000404065.3 Pinus taeda | reverse complement strand
ACCATGTCGAGGGGCAATGTTAGGGTTGTAGTGTCATATATGGTCTCAAAGTTGGGCTAAAGAACCTCTTTATTGTGTTGGAGAGGTGTTAGGCCATCCCTCAAGGGATCTCTCCTGTAAGTGTGAAGAACCCCTAAAACATACTCTCAAAATCAAGTGAGATGAACAACATTAGGGACCAAAACCATTAAAGCGTCATAGTAAACCATTTCCAATGTTAGGGGCACAAAAATAATTTATGCAAACCTTGCCTTCAAATGTATTTCTAGCTTAGTGATTTGGAAGCAAGTCACTGCACTTATGTTAGGAATGATTATGTAATTAGTGCTATTAGGTGCTCCAGCCCCTAAAGGGAAGGACATTTCATAGGTAGGCCCATCAATGTATAGATGCATGTGATAACTATATCCATGGTACTAGCTGAAGGAGGTCCAACATCTTGTGGAGGCATGAGTTACCCTTTTCCTCAACATACTTTTTCCACCCTTTTGGTGCATTTTTTACATTAATGATTTGTCTTTCTTTCTTACATAGTTTAGGTGACCTTGCTTGCTTTATTCTTTTCCAAAACCTCTTAAGGATGTAGCAGTTTATTGCTCGTCAAGGTTAGGGCATTCATAAGTTTCTTTGTTTAGACTAAGCATGGAATGGATTACTTTGGGTACACTATATCAATCAGTGCCTCCTATTAGTGCCCCTCCTGACAATGGAAGAAAAGGGCCTCAGGGGAGGTCACACTAGTCTAGGGGCAAAGAATAATCTCCCAGGTGAAGTATGGGAACAATCAAGAGCGATAAATAATCCAGCTTGGCCTGTGATCTATATTAGTATGCCCCAAACATTAAATGAAAGCACGTGATTGCAAAAATGGATAGTGTACCCTCTAATTGTTGAAAATGTAAATAGGTTCGGTCTTCATAAATGTATTTGAGTCATTATGTAATGGACTTGTCAAAAGAATGAAAAATAAAGTTTTATTATTGTTACAATGACTTATTAAAGCATGGGTTTCATGCTTGTGTCATCGTTTTATTAGTCAAAGTCCCCATTGTGGACTCCTAGGATTAATATTGAGTCATTAGAGTCATTGTACATTTTATGAGACACTTCTTGGGCTTTTATCTATGTAAAAAGAATTATTTTTGAGTCAAAATTGAATTATGTCACCTCTATTGGAAAATGTAACTAGGTTCGACTTCATTATTGTACTTCAGTCAAATGTAATATATCTGTCCAAAGAAAGTAAAAAGAATTTTTATTATTAATTTGATTTGACTTATTAAAGCATGGGTTTCATGCTTGGGTCAAATGTATAGGTCAAGCCTCCATTGTAGGCTTTAGGTTATTAGCCAAAAAAATTGTGAAGACTCCTCCATCCATGGAAGTCTCCTTGTTGTTAAAAGGATCTCCATCAAGTCATATTCCATAAGAAGATCACATGTCGGCCTACACAAATAAATGAATATGCATGTCATCTCAATAATAATGATGCATCTCTTCATCAACTCATGTCGACCTATTTTTGTATGGAAAACAACTATATATATACGAGGATGAGGACCTCACATTAACACAATTTTTCAGATCAGAAATTTCGAGCTCGCATTATTTTGGTGATTACAGGGTTCAGATGAGGGCAGACATTTCAGTGGTCCAAGTTCAAATGAGGACAGAGATT
This sequence comes from Pinus taeda, assembly GCA_000404065.3. NCBI lineage: Eukaryota > Viridiplantae > Streptophyta > Pinopsida > Pinales > Pinaceae > Pinus > Pinus taeda. The sequence goes on along the minus strand of APFE030266178.1, from coordinate 218,860 downwards.
TCGGTGTTATTTCAAGAGTTCGAATAGGGCATCAAGATGATCTCCATGATCGGTGTTAGGCCTCCTAACAGTTCGGTATGCTTTCACAGAATTAGAGGTTATTACAATGACCTATGTTCGATGCTCTCACATCACCACAGTAACTTCATCTTTGTGCTAGTATAGTGACTTCATTGATGCTATTACAATGATGCTTACACAGTTCGTTCGTGTCTCGGTGCTATGATGGATGGAGGTAGTATTGAGTCTAGAATGTAAGGGTCATGGTCGTCTCATCTTTTGAATCTATTGAAGGAAGAATTTATGACGGGGTTTTCCCCTCGAAGGGGGTTTTTCCCTGGCAACGTGCCTATATCTTGTGTTCTCTTCTTTTGTTACTTGACATTAATCTTTATGATCAAAAAAGATAATTAAGAAATCTAATACTAATAATGAAAACATCACAAGTTAATGGCATTACGAGAAAAATCATTTAACTACTGCCTATATAGATTTTCCAACATGGTATCAAAGCTATGGTCAAAATTCAAAGGCAATTTGAAGAACTCACACACATCCTTGAAGCATTTTCAGTTTTGTCAAGATTCCTCAATATGACAACACAATGATATTTCAATGCTGCCACAGAGTGAAATTGTTCGGTCTTTTCAGAGAATAAGTTCCATTGATGGCACAGTACCTCGCCCCAAAGTTCAGAAGAAAGTTGGCATAAATCTCAAAAGGACAACACTGGATACATCTGAAATAGAATTTGGATGTCACAATTTGAACTCTTGGTACAACTGAAGATCGGACTTTAGTAAATTAGTTTCAGTAATAAAAGTCCAGTAAAAAGGTTTCGCTGTCAACATTGTGAGAAAGTCTTGATGCATAACAGTGATATTACAAGGATAAGAACTTCGCATCACATTCACAGATGTTTGATCAAGACATTTCAGAATTTCGGTGATTTTACAAGATGATAGTTTGGGTGTCACTCCAGTTCAAGTGCCATTACAGTGACTTCAGGATGGGTTCATGGCATTTTTGTTAATGAATGCAGATCAGGATCAGTCTACCACAGTTTCGATACTACCATACCACAATCACGGTGCAATCATTGTCTTGGTCTAATTACAGTAATAAGGGTTCGGTGTCACCACAAAGAAAAGGGTTCTGCATTCCCACAATGAGAAGGCCTCGGTGCTCCTACAATGACAAGATATCAGTGCAATCTCAATGATGTTTTCAGTGACACAGTGATCTAGTTTGATTAAATTCAGAGTGATCAACTATTCTCTTGCAAACCCTCTCTACAATATTCAACTATTTGAGAACAGCTTCTAAAACAAGTAAGCATTGTGATCTTTGTGCTTTAGTCATCTAACAATGTGTTTACAGCTTCCAAGGAGAACATCAAGTCCTCTAAATCATTGATCTCAGAAATTCAAGGTATAAAAACTCAAGGTATGAATATTCATAATCTTTCATTATGTCTTAGATGGTCCATATAATTCTAGCCTAGGTAAAGGAATCTTAATCCTTATCTTCTAGGATTTATAAAACAATCTAGGATGTCAAGTAAAATTAGAATGAAAGGAAAATTTGATTTTTATATAAAGGATTCCATTGTTAGAAAAATATAGATTGAAAGCTAGGTATCGTATATTTTGTCTGGAATTATTCGTTACAGGTACAAAATATCATGACACTTCAAGGAGTTTGAAGAGAGCTACTCAAGGAAAGGTTGGTCAAGAAACAAAGGTATGCCTTAAACTATAATGCATTGATTTCTTTATATTAAAGGTTTATTCCTTTGACAACCGATTACTAACATTGTTATGTCTAGCTATATTGAATCATAATGATTCTTGTTTTGGGTGATTCATCTCTTGATAAATCTGCCCACCCTCACCCATATTCTTAACTGATTTTAGAACCCTAGACAGGTTCTGGAAAACCCTAAACTAAGGGTATGCTAATATGAATGTCTGAAACCTAAACTGCTTAGGGATATTGTGAAATGTTGTTTGACGTTTTTATTGATGATGTCATGTTTGGGATTTTAGTATGATCAGGAAAGCCTAACTTGTTAGTGTTGAATGATAAGGTCTAAAATACCGATCCTTTGAAGTTTTGGTAATTTTGGGTTTGCTATATTTCTATATTGAAACCTTAACTCATTAGGGTTTGGTGGAATGTGTAAACAAGACCCTTATAATTGAAATGATTTCCTTGGTATGTGTGTGTTTGCCTGATCAAACCCTACTCTAATCAAATTTGTTATATGTCCATTGATATCTGTTAAGTTGGGTTTGACTAACACATGATATGTAATGCCTTTGCACGATGATGAAACCCTAGGTATATATAGATATGTCCTTTTGGTCGAAACCCTAGCTTGGTCTAGGTCAGATGTAATAATGTTGTCAGACATATGATATGCTTATGAATGATTATGAATTCCTAGATATGTGTTGGAAACAGTGTTGAAAATATCAAAATCAGCAAAATATCGGTGAGGGTCCAAAAAACATCTACCGGCAATATCGGCAAAATATCAGCAAGCATAAAAAATGCATAATATATTCATTTTTTTCAGATTTTTAAACATATAAAGCAATAACAACATGAAATAAACACATTGGCACATAAATATGAAGAAAGCATTGATATATATGATGTAAAATAAAAATGATACATCAAAGGCAATACCAAACCCTGTTGATCCCTGATAATTGTCCAATAAAGGACTCAAATGTGGAGAACCAATACAAACTAACATCACATATATAAGATTATATTATCATCATGAGTTATATGTAGAAAAACAAATAAAACTAGCAGCTATCTATCTGAAATCAGTGCCCTCTCACCCTTTTACAAGAAAACATGATGGGTTGTTTGCCAGACCTACCCCTAGCAGTAGAAGACCCTACCCCTGCACCTAATGTCAAATAATGAGTGCTAGGTATGGAGTTGTGCTCTCCTATATCTACAGCAGATGGTGTTGATGTTGATGTTCCCACAGTCTCCTCCTCCTCCTCCGCTTCCTCCTGCTCGATCTTGAGAAGCATGATCAAAGGAAATGAATCTCCTCCTATGAAAGGTTGTCAGAAGGCATGTCGCACTCAATGAAAACAACATAATATGTCCTCATATGGAGTATGAGTTGGTTGACTACAATTGAGGAACTCTGATTGGAAGCTCCTGGGAATGAAAAGAAATGTGTAAATAAAGGAAGGAAGAAATTGTGAGGTATGCAACCATGGTAAAGAAATCAACATCCGAAAGACCAAGAAGATTTGACTAGGAAATCTCCCAAAAAGATATGAAGACTCTGATGGAATTCTGGAAAAGATGGAGACCCTTGACAATGGATATCTTTGGGAGATATGTCAACATGTATGCAAGACGCTAATGCAAATTGGAAAATGTCATGATGAAAGACCATCACAAAGATAATTTTGATTTAAGTGTTCATTTCTTATTTTTGAACAAATATGTGGATGGGTTTATGCAAGTCTTCCAAGGGAAAAAATATGGATGTCTTCCAAGAGGACCATATAGAAGAATGTAAGATCCTTCCAGAAAAATATGGCATGAAGAAGGCAACATGACATGAAGCAAGGCCAGATGAAGGCTAATGGATCATTTTCTGATGAAAGGAATAATGACATGACTGACTCATGGATGAAAGTGATGGAATGTGCCCTATGCAGAAGCCCCAAAAGATGAAGACTCCTTGACAAAGAAATTCATGACATCAAAGGAAGGAGCTCTTCAAACAGTTGGTTGTGGAGCTGTTGTAGGTCCCTAATTAAGAGGGAGCCTGAAAACAAGTTTCTTACTTGGAAGAAACTTGGAAATTTCTAAGCGAAGAGGGAAATTAGGTACATTCCTTCCGTGGGAATGAGTACATTTCGATAGTGGAATTGATATGTCCTCCCTAATTGAAAGGGAGAGATAGACACATCATTCTAGTCTTCACCTAGGAAGACAGAATGGAGCATTCAATAATCATCTAGAATCTGATACTCTTTGAGGATGAGATAGGGCATCCAAGATAAGAGTAGTCGTGGACTGATATTCTTTGAGCACTGGCTACCCAATATAAGAATAGTCCAACGTAGGTCATGCTCTGTGAACACTTAGGTGGAGTATGTACCTTAAGAGACAATGATTATGGTGTCTATGAATCATTGGTCTCACTAGCATTGTGCTCTGATCATGTGGATAGAGATGTTAGTCAAGGCCTTCCATCATGTTTTTAAAACCGGAACCGGTGATCGACCGGTCCACTAAATAACCGTTACTGACCGAAACGGTCTAACCGGACTGGTTTGGTCTAAACGAACCGGTTTTAAAAAAATAAATTAAATAATTAATTTTTAATGAAAAAAAACTATTTTTAAGATTAAACCATGATTCAAGCATTAAGAAAAATATGCAAAGTTTCTCATTATATGCCATGTAAAGGTGAATGATTCAAAACGAACCGGTCTAAGTGAAATCTGCTCTGTATATCTGCAAATAAATTTAAAAAGGGGCTGAGGAATATTAGAAAATTAGTACATTTTAAGAACTGAGTTTCATCCTCTAGACAAAACAGTTTGCTGCGATATGAATATTAACCTTCTTATAAAGCGCTATGATGTTGGGTTCATCAAATGGTAAATAGCCAGCCATGAGGACAAAGAGAATGACTCCACAAGACCACAGATCAGCTTTAGCACCATCATATCCCTTGTCCACAATGACCTATTACACGGAGCATCCATAAATCATCCATGAAGTGATTATATGCCATGTTTAGACTTCTTATCATACAAATTATGGGGGTTATTTGATGATTAGCAAATAAAGGAAATACAGATAACTCTACTACCTCTGGGGCAACATAGTTGGGGGTTCCACAAGCAGTATGCAACAGCCCATCTTCCTACAAGGATTGCACCATATAAACAGATTTTCAATGCCATGTCAACAATCCTGGTAGTACACCTTTAACTTGAAAAAAACTAATATGTCATGATTTTCCTTGACCATAAACCGGACCCGGTTTAGACGAACCGGCCGGTTTTGCCTAAAAACGCCGTTTCCATCCTAATACCGGCCGTAATGGCTGGTTAGGTCAAATTCAGGCAGAGGAGGGTTCCAGACCGGGTTTTCAAGGCCGGTTCTGACCGTGGCCCTTAGCTAACCGGCCGGTCAGACCGGTAACCGGTTTTTTCCAACGTTTAAAAACACTGCTCTGAACTGTTCCGAATTGTACAATGATGCAAGAAGGCTATTTATTATTGAGAAACATATGGAAAAACCCTTCAGTAATTCCAAAACCGACCTAGAAGATGAAAACGCAATTGTGGGCCCGTTGGGTAAATTGGGTACATCAATTCCCGTGGTCGTACTGGCAATAACGATCTCCGTTTGACGCGTACAATAGCTCATTAGAAAGATCTATTCGAGCACTATCATTGTTGGAACGGGCAACATCGGTCCATGGAACCATTCCATGGACCCATGTTGCCCCCGGATTCCCCAAAAAACGTCGTTTAGGGCCTCAAAACGGCTCCGGAAGTTCAGGACCCGAAAAACTGCTAAAAATAGTAAGTTGTGCTACAATTAAGGAAACTGAAAATGCTAAGAGAGACAATTGTGGGGGTCCAAATGGGATCGGTGGGTGGCCACCAACATCCACCTGGATCAGTCTAAGTCTAGGTCATGGTATTCATCAATTGAAAGATCTGAAAGATTTTACGGGTTTTTGGCCTTGGCTTAATGGCTACATACTGTGTCATTTGTTCCTACTGTTTTGGTAGTTGTTTGATGTATTGCACACTGGAATAAGAAAGATCAAAGCTAATAAGTAAAAAGAAAACACAAGCAGTTATCAAGTTAAGAGAATTAACATATACATTGCCCTATTTGAATTCTCAACATTCTACAGCTCTAGTGTTTCTAAGCCTCTCTGACCAGAGTTGAGACTAGAACACCTATCTGATGCTACAAAACTCAACAGTGCAAAGCTCAATTAAGTCAGATGACCTGTCACATTAATAATAAACAACCTAAGATTAATGCTACCACCACCCTCGTAAATCACCAGGTGGGCCTTACAAATACAATATTACTTTCATTCTTACATGCAATTTAAGAAGGGTTTCATCTACATTCCTTGATACATCAGAGTGCAGCTACCTTGCAGTTTGAGAGTACTGCTAATCAAGCTTCGGATTTGTTCTCACCAATCACTCATGGAGACATACCCTTACTTCCTAAGAAACATCATATGTGGAATATTGGCCTACAAAAACCTGAGTTGGACAAACACTTCATTTACATATGCTCTATCTATTTTGGGATCTTTTACTACCCAGACTAGCAGCCTTGGCAAGGTTTGGCCTGTTAGAAATATTGTTGTCATTGATGTCAAAGACATGGTGAGACTACAAATGTCTAAGATAAAGATTGCAAGATGGGGATTGTTGGAAATATCAGTTTTGTACAACGCCAAATATGTTGCTGCAAAATCTAGCAGGTCTAGTGTAAAGCCCCACTAGGCAGAAACTAGACCTTATGGCAACAAGAGAAAGGGTTTCCATTGACATCTCAACAACCTTTCCCCTGTTCTTTAGTGGTATATGACCACAAAGGAGGCTTCCCTAAATCACCTAAAGAACATTCAACTATTATGGCTCAAGGTGATAGATATGAGGTCTATAAGATGTGATAAAGTACTAACGAAGCCTAGAAGGCCTAGATGTTCTATGCCAAGATTCAAGTACTCTATTCCTAGACCAACTTGATGGCAGTTATAAGTTAGGGTTTTACTAAATTGGAAGGATAGGGTACATGATGTCATATAACAGGCAAAGAAAAGGTCTTTCAATGGATAATCAACAAATGGAAGTAAGGCCTCCATCAAATAATATCATGCCATGAACAAAAAGGTCTCCATGAAAATGTATCAACCCAAGTCGATCCAATGCTCTAAGATACCAGCTGCAAATCTCCATCAATGTGATCAAAATCACAATGTGGAACCTCATATGATATGAGGTGTAACACTACCAACCAAAAAGGCCTTAAAAGAAGAATCCCATTGCCAAGTTTGTCAAGCAGCAATGCCAAATCAAATTCTTTTGTGTAATTAGCAATTTTGCCAATTTGCCTCAGCTTTAAAAAGTCAAGTTTGACTTTATTCAATCCTCGCATGCGTAGCCTTAAAAGCTAGATTGACCTCATTGACTAAAGTTTGCATGAAAGATATTTTTGGAACCTTCTCCTTCATTAGAAAGTTCACTGGAATAGTCTTTTATGGCAGCTTTTGTAAGAGATATCCTTACTCAGCATGCATGCAAATTCATTGTTAAAGGAAATTCGCAGAGGAGGTAGTTCTGGGCAAGGTTCTAACAGGGAAAGCACCTGCATGTCAGAAAATCAGTGAACTTGTGAGTGGTAACAGCAGTAATATCAGGTATTTAAATTTTATTCCAGGAGACACTGCCAAATATAGCAGAAATCAGAGTGGAGGTGACTTCGGCAAGCTTTATCAAACAAAAATTCTCTCGCTGATTGCATCCTACAGGAACAGCTTGGATGGAGCATATTCCGCATGGAAATTAGCACTGGAGTTGGCTATGGACAACAAGGTTTCAAATGTATCTGGTGGAAAAATGTAGCAGCTACAGGACGATGGGAATGCCACTTTCCAAAAGTTAAAATGGTCTAAACAGCAGTTGAGTATATACTTAATACAGAATATTTCCTCAGAAAATCAGTGCTGAAAAGGGGTAATTTGGAAGAGTTATTAACTGTTTTATGGGAAACTGATGAAGGTTTTAACAAACAGCAATTACATGATGACTTTAGGCAAATTTCTATTATTTGAAATAGACAACTAACAACAAGTTGGAGTTCTATTCCATGAGGATTTAATTTGGGATACAATTACATGTTTTCTCCATAAATAAACAGCAAGAAAAGACAATCCAAACAGCAAATCATATCACAGTTGACATGAATGCAGAGCTGGTAGAGTTTAGCGAGCTTTCTTTCCTCTTGCCACATACAGTTGGGACTTCTATATCTATAAGGATGAGAAGACAGTTTTGTTTATGAGCAGTTTGTACCAGCAAAGAGTTTGGCACCTCCTCACCCACCTGTTTTGAAGATCTGCTTTCACCACTGCATGCTTCTGGAGCCATTGCAGTCTGCCTTTTCTCACCACTATGGTGTAATCCAACCTCTTGAGTAACATTTTGGTTAGACTCTACTGTGCCTTCTCTCTGGTTTTTGGAATCTATTGGCTTAATAGTTGTTGTAATGACCATCTCAAATTACAGGGAGCATGGGAATACTAACATGCATATGACACATGCATACGATAGTTACATATGTATGCATCGCATGTACTGTACTAGTATATATACTAACTAAATATACAAGTATAGGGTAATGAATCAATTAGGGGAAAAACTAAGTAAATACCTAACTCATCAAAATATAATGAATAAGTAGGGTACTTGATATGTACATTGTATACCTGTTGATTTTTAATGTACCTTGGAAAAGTGGTTTCCCATGTTTTATTCTCTACCTAGGGAAAAGTGTCCAAACTAATTCTTTTCCTAAGTGTGACTTTATACAGTGAAAGTTACTTTATAAGTGGTAAACTTAATGTTAAATTATAAAGTGAAAAATGACTTTAGACAAAGTACAATGTGGGTACTTTATTTAATGGGTGAGTTAAAAAATAGAAAATGAGAATTAAATGCACATTTATTCTCATCACTTGATTTAAATGAATCTGAACCATCAGATCTTAGGGTTGCCCAAAAGTCATTTAGGGAAACAAAAGGGGGAAAAGCAAAGAGAGACTGCATTCACTCTTCATGAGTAGATTGGAGAAAGGAGGCTGAAAGCTGGAGAAATATTCTGAAGGAGAAATTTGTTGCAGCAAGTTGAAGGAGTGATTTCTGGGCAAAGACAGGTACGAAAATCAAGGCATAGAAAACAATATAAGGTACAACACGAACAACATTTAATGTTATGAGCTGCACACCGTTCAAGAAAGTTTTCAAGGATACTTTTTTTAAAATCCGTACAATCTGTACAACAGTACAGAAATCCATACAGTACAATCTGTACAGTCCGTATCTCCACAGTACATATTTTCAGTTTCAAGTGGGCATGGGAATCAAGGCAAAGTGGACACGGTTTTCAAGGAGTTTTGGTCTGAAGAGATAAGTTGTATTTTGTTGTTTTGTTTTCTCTACAAATGTATTTTTCCTAAACTTGAAAGATAAATAAATTTGAAGAGCTCTCAACAGGGTTTCCCCGAAGAAGATTGAAGGGATTTTGTCCGAGTCTAAGTTGACCAAAAATTTGTGTGTATTTTTATGTGTGTTGTTGGTCTGTTGATGTCCATATTTATTTTCAGCATGTATTGACAGTCCCATGTGTTTTAATCTGAAAATTTCATTTCCAGAATTCTATATGTTGAAAACTTGAATGTATGTTTATGGGAAAGGGCATTTAACTGAATGGGAGAGATAACGTGAAATTAAAACTGGGTTGGGATTGCAGGAAACTTTTAGTCATCAAATAAAAACATGGTATCAAAGCTACAAACTAAAATTTGCAGTTTGAACAACAGACAGTAGTTTGGGACAACAAACCGAATTTTTGAACAACGAACTCAGTTTGGACAACAAACTAATATTTTGGGACAGGAAGGTGAAATTTCACACAGACTGAACTTTTGGGACTGCTAGGTGTGTTGGAAAGTTCATTTCTCCATTTTCTTGGTTTTGTAAATTTTGGACAATAGTCATCGTCATGTTCTTAAGGATAGAGGAAAGACTGGATGGGATATCTAACTATGCTGTTTGGAAGGACAAAATTCAGACAATGTTTGAAGAGGCAGCAGTTGGGGACATAGTACGGCAAATGGTTGTACCTCCTACTACTGCAGATGAACTTGTTGAATTCACAAAAAATAATGCAAAGGAAAAAATGATTTTGATGAATAGTCTAAAGGATCATGTGGTTCTTCAAGTGAGAGGAAACACATATGCATATCAGATGTGGACAACTCTAACCACTCTCTATCAAAGTACCAATGAGAGCAGGAAGATGGTACTCAAACAACAATTGAAGAACATTAGGATGACAAAGGTTGAAAGTGTAGTTCATTATCTTGGCAGGGTCAAACAGGTACGTGATGATTTATGGGTGAGGCAGTTGCACCCACAAAGTTAGTCAGGATAGTTGTAGCGAAACTTCCTAAGTCTTGGGAGGTCTTTAGAGATGTTGTTACCTCTAGGGAGAATCTTCCCAATTGGGACAGATTCTGGGATGATTGTGTGCAACATGAGATACAAAAGATTGGCAATGGTGGGGTGAAGATAGCAGATGAGGAGGATGTTCCGATGTAGCCTTGACAACCAGGGGGAAGAACAAAGGGAATGCCATGAAAGGGGCCTCATCAGATGGGGCTAAGGGAAAGGAGAAGAAGAAGAAGAAAGATATGGATATGTCCAAAGTCAAATGTTGGGCATGTCAGAAGATGGGGCACTATGCTGCTACATGTCCTGAGAGGAAGAACAAGGGAAGAAGGCTACTGCAGCTTCAATAGAGGTGGAGCAGTTTGTTTCATAGTCTGACAAGGACTTTACATTTACTACTTCTACATCTAGTAGAAGTACATCATTCGATGTGTGGTACATAGACAGTAGGGCTTCCTACCATATGACAGGTGCACAGAGTTCCTTTTAGAGCTTGCAGAGAGGGCACTTGATAATGAGATTGTACTAGGAGATGACTGCACTATGAGAGCTGTTGGTGTGGGGACTGTGACCTTTGAGAGGGAAGTCTTTGCCTCCTTTGAAGGATATGGATGTTTTGTATGTTCTAGGGATGACGAACTTGATTTTAGTGTATGCTATGGAGGAGAAGGGGTTTGACGTCACTTTCTCAGGAGGGCAAGTATTGATGCATCCCAGGGGAGCTTCCATCACTTCGGCCAAAGTGATTGGAGTTTGCTCTGGGAAACTATACAGGTTCAGTTTTCAGTCGACAGGAGCATTAGTGAGTAGCACATATGGTAGAACTTGCACTAGTACCACCATCAGTAGAGACTTGTGCGAGTTATGGCACCGGAGGATGGCACGTATGCAACATGGAGCATTGAGAGTACTGAGGGAGATCACTACTGGAGTGTACCTGATTTCAGTGTCAAGCATTATGAGGTCTGCAGAGGGTGTGCTTTGGGCAAGTACACCAAGATACCATTCCTAGCGAGTGACAACAGATCTACAGGTATACTAGACTTGATTCATAATGATGTTAGTGGTAGTATGTCTCATGTGTCTTTGGGTGGTTATGAGTATTATGTTATATTCATTGATGATTACTTTAGGAGGACTTGGATATATTTCTTGAATACCAAGGGTGAGGTCTTCAGTCACTTTAAAGAGTTCAAAGCTCTTGTGGAAAAATAGACAGGTAGGAAGATTCGTGTCTTGAGGTCAGACAATGGTGGTGAGTACACTGATGGTGGGTTTTCTAACTTTTGTGCATAGGAGGGCATTAAGGGAGAGTTCACGGTTCCTTACACCCCCCAGCAGAATGGGGTGTCTGAAAGGAAGAACAAAGCTATTGTTGGGATTGCTAAAGCGATGATTCATGATCAGGGGTTGCCTTTGTTTTTGTGGGCTGAGGCCTGCAATATTGTTGTTTATCTTCAGAATAGGGAGTCCTCACAGGGTATTGGGGAACATGACTCCGGAGGAGGCTTTCACTGAAGAGAATCCTCATGTGCGACATCTTCGTATCTTGGGATGTCTCACATATTCTTATATCCCCAAGGAGCAGAGGACAAAGTTGGAACCCATGGCAGCGAAGGGTATCTTTATGGGTTACAACAAGACTTCGAAGTCCTATTGGATCTTCATTCCTTCTAAACAGAGAGTGGTGATTAGGAGGGATGTGAAGTTTCAGGAAAGGGCCTATTAGAGATCACAAGAGTATGATGAGAAAGAGTCATAGACTTCTCCTCAGTAGGGAGTTCAGGGACAGGGAGTAGGACTCGAGGATTCTGGATCGACTGGTACAGGAGGTACTTTAGTGTTAGTGACATCTGGGGCACCAGTGGCAAGTTCACCGAGCACTTCTTTAGGGAGTCCACTAGTACAAAGTTCACATGGCACTTCAGCTGACACAAGCACAGGTGCTGATATAGGTTCTTCGAGGACAGGTGCTAGTACAGGCACACCAGGATCAGTTGGCAAACCTTCAAGTTCACCAGACTGGGGGGCAGAGGCTGAGGTTCCCTATGGGGAAGCTTCTTCAGGGAAGAGTAGGCCCAAGTGGCTTCAAGACACCTTGAAGGAAGCAAAGTCCGTTGGTCCTCTGAAGAGGATGAACAGGGAGAGTGTGCCACTTGAGCGGTTTTGCAGTTATGTAGCCAAGGCTACCAACATTGTTGACTCTAAGCTTACTAGCTATGAGGACGCTGCTAGCTAGGAGGTATGGAGAGAGACTATGGTGGAGTATGCCTCTATCATTAAGAACAATGTTTGGGAAGTGGTGCCTAGGCCTGAGGGCAAGTCAATTGTGACTTCCAGGTGGCTCTACAAGATCAAGCATGTTGCAGATGACAACATTGAGAAGTTCAAGGTGAGGTTTGTGGCTAGAGGGTTCTCATAGATAGAGGGAGTTGACTATGACGAGACCTTCACTCCCGTAGCTCAGTACACTTCTATCCGGTCCCTTCTTTCTATTGCTGCAGAAATGGGTTGGCCGATCCATCAAATGGATGTGAAGACCATATTTCTGAGCGGAGTTATAGAGGAGGAGGTGTATGTTGAGCAGCCGAAGGGCTTTGAGGTACTTAGGTGGGAGACCCATGTATGCCGGTTGAGGTGAGCACTCTACAGACTTAAGCAAGCTCCAAGAGCTTGGTATTCGAGAATTGATACTTACTTGCAGTAGATGGGTTTCACAAAGAGTGATGCAGATCTGAATCTATATTACATTGTTGTAGGGGACGATCCGCTCATTCTTGTGTTGTATGTAATATCCCTAACCCAGAATACGTAATATTCCTAATTAGCTATGGCTAATTGGAATATTCGATTTTGTACAATTTTTGCCTTCTATAGTTATTGGTAATTAAAAAGTGAGGAAGAGGGACATAACTCACTTTAGAATAAAAAGTCGCTTCCTAGGTAGCACAACGTTGTGACTTAAAGGGGAGCCAAGGGGGCCAAAAAGGGGATGCAAAAATGGAGCCCATGCAGACACATGGAGGAATTGCGTAGGAGGAAAAGAACACGTGGCAAGAGGGGAATCATGCAGGAGGAGGTAAGCCTAGGGATTGTGAGAGGCAGAGGCTATAAAATAGATAGGAGCCCCCTCATTTTGGATCATTCAGTTATGTGCATTTTGAGCTAGTCATTTCGACTTCTGAGCACGCTGGTTTTTTAGCTAGTCTGCAGCACTGTTTAGTGCATCAAGTGTCTCCGTTCAAAGATCTCACCCTTAGCCCTGAAGGACTTCGAGTGCCTGCTCGAGCAAGGTATTTCCATCGATGTTTCAGCAATAGTTCTATTATCATCTCAACAGCAGTTTCATCAGCTTTTTGGAGGATTGCGCAGCACTTGGAGTGGCACGCAGTTCTTTTTGGTTGCAGTGATGGATTGGGGGTTTGTAGGTGGATTGATGTTAGGAGATTGAGGAGGGGTCCAGCTCTTGTCTCATTGGAGGATTTTTGGCAGGGTCAAACAATGTTTCAGGCAGAGTTTAGAGGGGTTCCCTTCAGTGGCAGTGCAGGACATTGAGGAACTGTGCAAAACCCCAAGAGGGTGTTTTTCGAGGGTCGACCATTCCAGGAAAGCTTTCTGGGTTTTGTTGGGTTTCTTGAGTAGAGCCCGAATCCAAAGTTTCAGCTTTTTCCGAGGAGGGGAGCAGCCCCAAATCATCACTTGTTTCCTAGCAGCAACAGCATCACAGCAGCAACATCCACTCAGACAGGCCATTCTTGTCATTCTGAGACTATTTCTTCACTTGCCTTGTGCAAGTCGAGGTGCCATCTGTCTGTTCATCTCTTGTACTCATTTTATTGCTCAGTATAATAAAATGGCTTAGCATTTTCTCGTTGCATTTCTTGTGTATCTGCTCACATTTTCGGTTTATATTATTATATGTTGTTCCACTGTTACTTTATCACTTTTGGGTTATTATATCATTTCACACATTTGGTTGGAGTTTTGTTGGGGTTTGAGGGATATTCTGGGCTAGGAATATTACAGTGGTATCAGAGCATAGATCTGGCTCAGCCTATGGAGCTAGCGATCTATGAGACCAAGGGAAAAACCCTACATTTGTTACAGAGGTAGGAGGTATAGAGACACTGGACGTAGGTTGGAGAATACCTATGGAGAGAGAGACTGTGTTCCTATAGTGGACACAGAACAGGAAGACACCATGGCAGACACAGAACAAAGAGAGCCAGTAGTGGACGCAAAACAGATGGCCGACGAGGACAGGAAGAGATTTGCGGATATGCTCCTCAAATCAGTGCAGGATCTGTCAAGGCAGATTGAGATGATGGGGCAGAGATTCACGGCAGTAGAGGCCAGACAGCGTGAAAGCCCACAAGTTTTTCAGATTGGTGAGGGATCAAGTGCATCCCATCACTTGCCAGAGTAGCGTGATACTGCACAGCAGGTGGATTCACATGCCCCTACACGCTCTACCATGCCACTTTCTTAGGCGCAGACATGAGGGTCGTAGCCCAGCAGGAGGCAGAGCCCGAACATATGGGCGATTATTTTGCAGAATACTAGGCCTATGTGTAGGAGTTCAGGGAAGCCCTCTCATTCAGAGATTTCGTTCAGCTCCAGCGGGATAGCAAACCCCGCGACCATCACAGAGGTTACTCCATTACCATGATGGTGATACCCACCATGCAGCGAGTAGATTCCACTTGCCTACATTTGATGGCTCATCAAACAGTTCGGCGAAGTCTTGGGTGGAGAAGCTGGATATTTATTTCCAGCTTAACCAGATGTCGGAGGTAGAGGCCATCAAGGTGGAAACATTGCATTTGGATGGCGAGGCCCAGGATTGGTGGTTCCATGGGATGGTTACACTGGGGCACTCCACAATGATGACATATGCCGAGTTTACCAGGAGACTGATGGAGCGATTTGATCGGAGGGATCCAAAGCAACATTTTGTTGAGCTGACGAGGCTCAAGCAGACAGGGAGCCCAGAGACCTACATTGCAGATTTCTTGAGGGTCTCTGTGATGGTGCCAGACCTATCCACGACACGAAGGGTCTATATGTATGTTGAGGGGTTAGCAGAGCCACTTCGGGTTTAGTCCGATCCACTAGACCAGCGACATTGCAGGACGCTATCAGCAGGACCCGGGACTTACAGGATGCCTTACCCAGGACCCGGACACCTTACCCCCAAAGACAAACTTTTCAGTCTAACGGGAAGGATGTGAGGATTACTCCTCCAAAGGAGAATCCAGGGCGAGTACAACTTGACAACGATGCCAGGCGGGAGCTGAAGAAGAAGCGGTTGTGCTTCACCTATCAGGAGCCATGGGCACCAGGACATAGATGTGCTACTGGCAAAGCACATTTTATTGAGGTCTTCTCCGAGAGCAGTGGAGAAGAGGATGACGAGGAGGATGTGAAGGCAGGAGATATCCATACCATACAGGGACCTTTGCCACCTCCGCCACCACCAGCAGGTGGTGCATCTTTTGCACCCACCGGAGGGGCCCTTGCAGCGTTGTCGGGAGTTCCCAAGTATCTGACGCTACGCGAACGAGGGACAGTACGTGGCCAGCGCGTATCAGTTTTGGTCGACAGTGGGGCAACCAACAACTTCATCGATGCACAGATGGTTGAGGGGAGAGGTATTCAGACAGAGAGCTTTGATGGGTTTTGAGTATTGGTCCCAAGAGATCAGACCATGACATGTGCTCGTTATATTCCAGAGCTTTCGATGACGATGGGCACCTACACCTTGACTGACCACTTTTTCGTGGTCGATATTCCGGACACCAACATGATACTAGGTGTCCAGTGGCTTATTACTCTAGGGAAGGTCACGACGGATTGGAAGACCCTAGAGATGGAGTGGGATGATGAGAAGACAGGGAGGCATGAGAAGATACGGGGACAGCAGACATATCCGCCTCAGACTGTGTCGGCTCATCGGATGGAGGCAGTCTTCCGGAAGGGAAACATAGAGTGGGCAGTGGAGCTACGTGCATTAGAGGCAGGGACTACAGGGGAGACGGTACATCCAAAGATCCAGACTATCCTTGATCGGAATGCCATAATGTTTGGAGAGATTCCACCAAGACAGCCACCAGATCGAGGGTTTGAGCACACTATCGAGCTTGAGCAAGGCATTCAGACAGTGATCACCACCCCCTATAGGTACCCAAAGGCCTATCGGGACGAGATTGAGCGGGCTAACCAAGAGTTGCTGGCACTTGGGCACATTCATCCAAGCACGAGTCCTTTTGCTTCTTTTGTGGTGTTGGTGAAGAAGAAGGACGGTACATTGAGGATGTGCATTGACTACAGGGCCCTGAACAAGAAGACCCTGAAGAACAGGTACCCCATACCCAGGATCGATGAGTTGATGGACGAGTTGAGGGGAGCATGATTCTTCTCAAAGATTGATTTGAGATCTGGGTACCATCAGATTCGCGTGAGGGAGCAGGATATTCCCAAGACCGCTTTCAAGTGTCACTATGGGCACTTTGAGTTCTTAGTGATGCCTTTTGGGCTAACCAACGCCCTAGCGACATTTCAGTCCTGCAGGAATCACATCTTCCGTAGTCATTTGAGGAAGTTTGTGTTGGTATTCTTCGATGATATTTTCATTTACATCAGGACTTGGGAGGAGCATCTCCAGCACATTGAGACAGTATTGCGTATATTACAGGAGCAGCAGTTCTATGTCAAACTCTCCAAGTGTGAGTTTGGGTTGACGAAGATGTTGTATCTGGGACACATCATAGGGGTGGACGGAGTGAGGGTCCACGAAGTGAAGATCAGGGCCATTAGGGAATGGCCAGAGCCGAGAAACGTGACGGAACTTCGAGGATTCATTGGCATTTGCACTTACTACTGGAAGTTCGTCAAAGGTTTCTCACAGCTTGCTGCACCCCTGACAGATTTGATGAAGAAGGGGCATTCAGGTTGTCAGATACAACACAGCGAGCCTTTGACAGGCTCAAGGAGGTTATGAGCAGCTCAGTGCTTGCGTTGCCAGATTTTACGTAGCCATTTGTCTTGGAGTGTGATGCATCGGGAGAGGGGATCGGCGTAGTATTCATGCAGGGAGGTCACCCTATAGCATTTGAGAGCCGAAAACTCCTTCCGCACGAGAGGTTGTATTCCATATACGTCAAGGAGATGCTGGCCATCATGCATGCATTGGCTAAGTACCGCCAGTATTTGGTAGGCAACAGGTTCATGGTGAGGACTGATCACAACAGCCTCAAGTTCTTTTTGGAGCAGAAGCAGCTACAGGAGAGGCAACAGAAGTGGATCAGTAAGATCCAAACATATGACTTTGACATTGAGTATATCAAGGGTAAGAACAGCGTGGTAGCAGATGCCCTTTCACGTAGACCAACCACGTTGTCTCTTATGAGCTTGAAAATAGATTGGAGGGCTCGACTCTTAGTAGAATACTCCAAGGACAGGTTTGCATGTGAGGTTCTGAATGGGTAGGTGGCAGATGACAGGTACAGGGTGGTCGATGAGATCATCTATTACAGGGATTGGATCTTCTTGACTGAAGGGTCACAGCTCAAGAAGAAGGTACTCCAGGCATCACACAATTCACCTTTGGCAGGACATCAAGGGTTTACCAAAACCTATAGGGCCATTAGAGAGAGGTTATCATGGAAGGGCCTCAAGGAGGACATACTCCAGCACATCCGAGAGTGCGATGTTTGCCAGAGGAAAAAGGGAGAGATGAGCCATCCCACAGGTTTATTACAGCCTCTTCCCATTTCCAGGATGGACTTTATCACAGGGTTGCCCACGGTACGGGGCAAGGGTTGTATCTTTGTCGTCGTTGATCCACTGATGAAGTACGCACATTTCTTTGCCATATCCGTGCACTATACAGCAGCACAGGTGGCGAAGCTGTTCTTCAGGGAGATCTTTAGGCTACATGGTCTTCCTAAGACCATCGTTAGTGATAGGGACAATCGTTTCATGGGTAGATTTTGGCAGGAGCTTTTCCGATTGGTGGGGACAGAGTTGACACCGAGTACCAGCTATCACCCACAGACAGACGGGCAGACGAAGATAGTTAACAAGTGGCTGGAGGGCTACTTTCGTAACTATGTCAGTGGGCAGCAGTGAGCATGGCTGAAGTGGCTGCATCTGGGGGAGTACTGCTACAATACTTCACATCACATGTCCATTGGTATGTCACCATTCTATGCCTTATATGGGTATCATCCTTTATCTTTTGTCGACATGATGTTTGGTGATAGCAGGGCTCCTAGAGCCAAGATTTGGATCCGAGAGTTAGGATATCCTCCGAGCTCTCAAGGATAACATGGCTACAATGCAGAACCAGCAGTGGTATGCCGATAGGGGTCAAGTGGAGAGGCAGTTCGAGGTAGGGGACATGGTCTACCTACGATTACAGCCATACCGACAATCCTCACTAAAGCAGAAGGGGGCTGAGAAGCTCAAGCCCCACTTTTATGGGCCATACAGGGTGATACGCAGGATTGGATAGGTTGCATATGAGTTGGAGCTCCCCCAAGGCAGCAAGATTCATAACATTTTTCATGTATCACACCTGAAGCAGGCATTGAGGCAGCAGGTGACCGTGACAGATGAGTTACCACCCATGGATGATTAGGGGCATTTGGTATTGCAGTTGGAGGCTATCATTAACACTAGGGAGAGGTAGTTGTGGAGCAGGACGGTCTGGGAATTCTTGGTGAAGTGGAGGAATTTGCTAGATGAGGATGCCACTTGGGAGAGTGAGAAGATCTTACGGCATCCATCACTTCAATTGCTTGAGGACAAGCAACATTTTGCTGGGGGAGACTGTAATATTCTTAATTAGCTATGGCTAATTGGAACATTCGATTTTGTACAATTTCTGCCTTCTATATTTATTGGTAAATAAAAAGTGAGGAAGGGGGGACATAACTCACTTTAGAAGAAAAAGTCACTTCTTAGGTAGCACAATGTTGTGACTTAAAGGGGAGCCAAGGGGGCCAAAAAGGGGACGCAGAAATGGAGGCCACGCAGACACATGGAGGAACTGTGCAGGAGGAAAAGAACACGTGGCAAGAGGGGAATCACGCAGGAGGAGGTGAGCCTAGGGATTGTGAGAGGCAGAGGCTATAAAATAGATAGGAGCCCCCTCATTTTGGATCATTCAGTTATGTGCATTTTGAGCTAGTCGTTTCGACTTCTGAGCACGCTCGCTGTTTAGCTAGTCTGCAGCACTATTTAGTGCATCGAGTGTCTCCGTTCAGAGATCTCACCCTTAGCCCCGGGGGACTTCGAGTGCCTGCTCGGGCAAGGTATTTCCATCAGTGTTTCAGCAGTAGTTCTATTATCATCTCAGCGGTAGTTTCATCATCTTTTTGGAGGACTGCTCAACACTTGGAGTGGGATGCAGTTCTTTTTGGCTACAGTGCTGGATTGGGGGTTTTGCAGGTGGATTGATGTCAGGAAATTGAGCAGGGGTCCAGCTCTTGTCTCATTGGAGGATTTTTGGCAGGGTCAAGCAGTGTTTCAAGCATAGTTTAGAGGGTTTTCCTTCAGTGGCAGCGCAGGACATTAAGGAAGTGCGCAGAACCCCAAAGGGGTGTTTTTCAGGGGTTAGCCATTCCAGGAAAGCTTTCTGGGTTTTTCTAGGTTTCTTGAGTAGAGCCCGAATCCAGAGTTTCAGCTTTTTCCGAGGAGGGGAGCAACCCCAAATCATCACTTGTTTCCTAGCAACAGCAACAACACAATAGTAACATCCACGCAAAGAGGCCATTCTTGTCATTCTGAGAGTATTTCTTCATTTGCCTTGTGCAAGTCAAGGTGCCATCTATCTGTTCCCCTCTTGTACTCATTTTATTGCTCAGTATAATAAAATGGCTTAGCATTTTCTCGCTGCATTTCTTGTGTATCTGCTTACATTTCCGGTCTATATTATTATATGTTGTTCCACTATTACTTTATCACTTCTGGGTTATTATATCATTTGCACACATTTGGTTGGAGTTTTGCTGGGGTTTGAGGAATATTCTGGGTTAAGAATATTACAGAATATTCCTCAAACCCCAGCAAAAACTCCAACCAAATACGTGCAAATGATATAATAACCCAAAAATGACAAAATAACAGTGGTATAGCATATAATAGTCTAAACAGGAAATATAAGCAGATACTCAAGAAATGTAGCGAGAAATACTAAAGTCATTATTATACTGAGCAATAAAATGAGTACAAGAGGTGATCAAACAAATGGCACCTCGACTTGCACAAGGAAAGTGAAGAAATACTCTCAAAATAACAAGGAATGGCCTCTCTGTGTGGATGCTACTAGAGAACTGTTGTGCTGTTGTTGTTGCTAGGAAACAAATAATGATTTGGGGCTGCTCTTCTCCTCGGAAAATGATGAAACCCTGGAATCATGCTCTACTCAAGAAACCCAGAAAAACCCAGAAAGCTTTCCTGGAATAGCCAACCCCCAAAAATCACCCCCTTGGGGATCTGCGCAATACCTCAAATGCTCTGTACTGCCACTGAAGAAACCCCTCCAGAACTCTGCCTGAAACTCTACCAAAAATCCTCCAAGATGCAAGGACCGGTCCCCTGCTCAATCACCTAACATAAATCTTCCTGCAAAACCCCAATCCAACACTACTGCCAGAAAGAATTGCGTCCCTCTCCCAGTGTTGCACAGTCCTCCAAAACGTTGTTGAACTGCTACTGGAAAGCTGATAAAACTACTGCTGAAATGCTAAAGGAAATACCTTGCCCGAGCAGGCACTTGAAGTCCCCCAGGGCTAAGGGTGAGATCTCCGAACGAAGACACTCAATGCACTAAACAATGCTACAAACTAGCTAAACAGCCAGCGTACTCAGAAGTCGAAACGACTAGCTCAAAATGCATATAACTGAATGATCAAAATGAGGGGGCTCCTCTCTCTTTTATAACCTTCGCCTCTCTCAATCCCAAGGCTCACCTCTTCCTGCGTGTTTCCCCTCTTGCCACATGTTCCTTCCCTCCTGCACAATCTCTCCATGTGTCTGCGTGGGCTCCATTTTTGCGTCCCCCTTTGGTCCCCTTGACTCCCCTTTAAGTCACAACGTTGTGCTACTAGGAAGTGACTTTTTATTCTAAAAGTGAGTTATGTTCCCCGTCCTCACTTTTTTATTTACAAATAACTATAGAAGGCAAAAACTGAACAAAATTGAATATTCCAATTAGCCATGGCTAATTAGGAATATTACAATCTCCCTCAGCAAAATGTTGCTTGTCCTCAAGCAACTGAAGTGATGGATGCTGCAAGATCTTCTCACTTTCCCAAGTGGCATCCTCATTCGGTAAATTCTTCCACCTCACCAAGAATTCCCGGACCGTCTTGCTCTACAACTGCCTTTCCCTGGTATCATAGCCACCGGCTGCAATACCAAATGCCCCTCGTCATCCATGGGTGGTAGTTCATCTGTCACTATCACCTGCTGCCCCAATGCTTTTTTCAGGCATGATACATGAAAAACGTTATGAATCTTGCTACCTTGGGGCAGCTCCAACTCATATGCAACCTATCCAATCTTGTGTATCATCCTGTATGGCCCATAAAAAAGGGGCTTGAGCTTCTCAGGCCCCTTCTGCTTTAGTGACGACTGTCAGTATGGTTGTAATCGTAGGTAGACCATGTTCCCCACCTCGAATTGTCTCTCCACTCGACCCCTGTCGGCATACAGCTTCTGCTGGTTCTGCTTTGTAGCCATGTTATCCTTGAGAGCCCGGAGAATATCCTAACTCTCTTGGATCCAAATCTTGGCTCTAAGAGCCTTGCTATCACCAAACATCACGTCAGCAAAAGATAAAGGATGATACCCATATAAGGGATAGAATGGTGACATACCGATGGACATGTGATGTGAGGTATTATAGCAGTACTCCCCTAGATGCAACCACCTCAACCATGCTCGCTGCTGCCCACTGACATAGTTATGCAAGTTGCCCTCTAGCTACTTGTTAACTACCTTTGTCTGCCCATCCGTCTATGGGTGATAACTGGTATTCGGTGTCAACTCCGTCCCCACCAATCGGAAAAGCCCTGCCAAAACCCGCCCATGAAACGGTTGTTCCTATCACTGACGATGGTCTTAGGAAGACCATGTAGCCTGAAGATCTCTTTGAAGAACAGCTCGGCCACCTGTGCTGCTGTATAGTGTGCGGATATGGCAAACAAGTGTGCGTACTTCGTCAGTCGATCAATGACGACAAAGATACAATCATTGCCCTGCACCATGTGCAACCCTATGATGAAGTCCATCGAAATACTCTCCCATTTCCCCTCCGGGATGGGAAGAGGCTACAATAATCCCGCGGGATGGCTCATCTCTCCCTTGTTCCTCTGGCAAACGTCGCACTCCCAGATGTGCTGGAGTACGTCCTCCTTGAGGCCCTTCCATGAGAACCTCTCCCTAATGGCCCTGTAGGTTTTGGTAAACCCCTGATGTCCTGCCAATGGTGAATCATGTGATACTTGGAGTATCTTCTTCTTGAGCTGAGACCCCTCAGTCAAGAAGATCCGATCCTTGTAATAGATGATCTCATCGACCACCCTGTACCTGTCATCTGCCCCCTGCCCATCTAGAACCTCACATGCAAACCTGTCCTTGGAGTACTCTATTAAGAGTCAAGCCCTCCAATCTGTGTCCAAGCTCATAAGAGACAACGTGGATGGTCTATGTGAAAGGGCATTTGCTATCACGTTGTTTTTACCCTTGACATACTCAATGTCAAAGTCATATGCTTGGATCTTGCTGATCCACTTTCGCTGCCTCTCCTGTAGCTGCTTCTGCTCCAAAAGAACTTGAGGCTGTTGTGATTAGTCCTCACCCTGAACCTATTACCCACCAAATATTGTCGGTAATTAGCCAATGCATGCATGATGGCCAACATCTCCTTGTCGTATATAGAATACAACCTTTCGTGCGTAAGGAGCTTCCGGCTCTCAAAGGTTATAGGGTGACCTCCCTGCATCAACACTGCGTCGATCCCCTCTCCCGACACATCACACTCCAAAACAAATGGTTGCGTAAAATCTGGCAACACAAGCACTAAGTAGCTGCTCATAACCTCCTTGAGCCTGTCAAAGGCTCGCTGCGCTGTATCCAACCAACTGAATGCCCCCTTCCTCGTCAAATCTGTCAGGGGTGCAACAAGCTGCGAGAAACCTTTCACAAACTTCTGGTAGTAAGTACAGATGCCAATGAATCCTCGAAGTTCTGTCACATTTCTCGGCTCCAGCCATTCTCTGATGGCCGTAATCTTCTCCTCGTGGACTCTCACTCCGTCCACTCCTATGATGTGTCCCAGATACAACATCTCCGTCAACCCAAACTCACACTTGGAGAGTTTGGCATAGAACTGCTGCTCCTATAAGATTCGCAATGCCATCTCAATGTGTTGGAGATGCTCCTCCCAAGTCCTACTGTAAATGAGAATGTCATCAAAGAATACCAACACAAACTTCCTCAAGTGACTACGAAAGATGTGATTCATGCAGGATTGAAACGTAGCAGGGGCGTTGGTTAGCCCAAAAGGCATCACCAAGAACTCAAAGTGCCCATAGTGACACCTGAAGGCAATCTTGGGAATGTCCTGCTCCCTCACGCGAATCTGATGGTACCCAGATCTCAAATCAATCTTTAAGAAGAATCGTGCTCCCCTCAACTCATCCATCAACTCATCGATCCTAGGTATGGGGTACCTGTTTTTCAGGGTCTTCTTGTTCAGGGCCCTGTAGTCAATGCACATCCTCAATGTGTCGTCCTTCTTCACCAACACCACAGAAGATGCAAAAGGACTCGTGCTCGGTCGAATGTGCCCAAGAGCTAGCAACTCTTGGATAGCCCACTCAATCTCGTCCCGATAGGCCTTGGGGTGCCTATAGGGGGTGGTGATCATTGCCTGTATGCCCTGCTCAAGCTCGATGGTGTGCTCAAACCCCCGATCCGGTGGCTGTCCTGATGGAATCTCCCCAAACACTATGGCATACCGATAAATGATGGACTGTATCTTTGGATGTATCGTTTGCCCTGTAGTCCCTGGCTCTGATGCCCGCAGCTCCACTGCCCACTCTATGTCTCCCTTCCGGAAGACTGCCTCCATCCGATGAGCCGACACAGTTTGAGGCAGATATGTGTGTTGTCCCTGTATCTTCTCATCATCCCATTCCATCTCTAGGGTCTTCTAATCCGTCGTGACCTTCCCTAGAGTGATAAGCCACTGAACACCCAGTATCATGTTGCTGTCTGGGATATCGACCACGAAAAAGTGGTTAGTCAATGTGTAGGTGCCCATCGTCACTAAAAGCTCTGGAACATAACGAGCACACGTCATGGTCTGATCTCCTAGGACCAAAACTAAAAACCCATCGAAGCTCTCTGTCTGAATACCTCTCCCCTCAACCATCTGTGCATTGATGAAGTTGTGGGTTGCCCCACTGTCAACCAAAACTGATACCCGTTGGCCACGTACTGTCCCCCGTACGCGTAGCGTCAGATACTTGGGAACTCCTCGCAATGCTGCAAGGGCCCCCGCAGTAGGTGCACAAGATGTACCACCTGCTACTGGCGGTGGAGGTGGCAAAGGTCCTTGTATGGCATGGCTATCTCCTGCCTCCACATCATCATCCTCCTCATCCTTTTCTCCACTGTTCTTGTAGAAGACTTCAATAAAATGTGCTTTACCAGCAGCACATCTATGTCCTGGTGCCCACGGCTCTTGACATGTGAAGCACAACCGCTTCTTCCTCAGCTCCCTCTTGACATCGTTCTCGATCTGTACTCGTCCTGGATTTCCCTTTGGAGGTGGAATCCTCACATCCTTCCCCTTAGATTGAAAAGGTTGTCTTTGGGGGTAAGGTGTCTGGGTCCTGGGTAAGACATCCTGTAAGTCCCGGGTCTTGTTGATAGCGTCCTAGAACGTAGCTGGTCTAGTGGATCGGACTAGACCCCGAAGTGGCTCTGCTAACCCCTCAACATACATATAAACCCTCCATGTCGTGGATAGGTCTGGCACCATCACGAAGACCCTCAAGAAATCTGCAATATGGGTCTCTAGGCTCCCTGTCTGTTTGAGCCTCGTCAGCTCAACAAAATGCTGCTCTGGATCCCTCGGATCAAATCGCTCCATCAATCTCCTAGTAAACTCTGCATATGTCGTCATTGTAGAGTGCCCGAGTGTAAGCATCCCGTGAAACCACCAATCCTGGGCCTCGCCATCCAAATGCAATGTTGCCACCTTGATGGCCTCTGCCTCCGACATCTGGTTAAGCTGGAAATACATGTCTAGCTTCTCCACCCACGACTTCGCCGAACTGTTTGATGAACCATCAAACATAGGCAAGTGGAATCTACTCGCTGCACGGTGGGTGTCACCATCATGGTAATGTCGGTTTCCTCTGTGATGATGGCAGGGCCTACTATCCCACTGGAGCTGAACAAAGTCTCTGAATGAGAGAGCATTCCTGAACTCCTGCCCATAGGCCTGGTACTCTGCAAAATAATCGCCCATATGGTCAGGCTTTGCCTCCTGCTGGGCTCCGACCCCCGTGTCTGCTCTTAAGAACGTGGGCATGGTAGAGCGTGTAGGGACATGCGAAGCCACTTGCTACGCAGTATCATGCTGCTTTGGCAAATGATGGGATGCACCCGATCCCTCAGCAATTTGAAAAACCCATGGGCTCTCACGCTGTCTAGCCTCTACTGTTGTGAATCTCTGCTCCATCACCTCAATCTGCCTTGACAAATCCTGCACTAATTTGAGGAGCATATCCGCAAATCTTTTCCCGTCCTCGTCTGCCATCTGCTCTGCGTCCACCACCAGCTCTTTCTGTTTTGTGTCAACCACCGGCTCCTCCTGTTCTACATCCAGCACCGGAACACAGTCTCCCTCTCCGTAGGTATTCTCCAACCTACGTCCATTGTCTCTGTATCTCCTAACTCTGTAACAAATGTAGGGTTTTTGCCCCGGTGTCATAGATTGCTAGCTCCACAGGCTGAGCTAGATCTATGCTCTAATACCACTGTAATATCCCTAACCCGGAATATTCCTCAAACCCCAGCAAAAACTCCAACCAAATACGTGCAAATGATATAATAACCCAAAAAAGACAAAATAACAGTGGTACAACATATAATAGTGCAAACAGGGAATATAAGCAGATACTCAAGAAATGCAGCGAGAAATACTAAGCCATTTTATTATACTTAGCAATAAAATGAGTACAAGAGGTGAACAAACAGATGGCATCTCGACTTGCACAAGGCAAGTGAAGAAATACTCTCAGAATAACAAGGAATGGCCTCTCTGCGTGGATGTCGCTGGAGAACTGTTGTGCCGCTGTTGCTGCTAGGAAACAAATAATGATTTGGGGTTGCTCCCTTCCTCGAAAAATGTTGAAACTCTGCAATCGGGCTCTACTCAAGAAACCCAGAAAAACCCAGAAAGCTTTCCTGGAATGGCCGACCCCCGAAAATCACCCCCTTAGGGATCTGCGTAGTACCTCAATGCTCTGCATTGCCACTGAAGAAACCCCTCCACAACTCTGCCTGAAACTCCACCAAAAATCCTCCAAGATGCAAGGACTGGTCCCCTACTCAATCACCCAGCATAAATTCTCCTGCAAAACCCCAATCTAACACTACTACCAGAAAGAACTGCATCCCTCTCCCAGTGCTGCGCAGTCCTCCAAAACGCTACTAAACTGCTGCTGGAATGTTGATAAAACTATTGCTGAAATGCTAAAGGAAATACCTTGCCCGAGCAGGCACTCAAAGTCCCTCGGGGCTAAGGTTGAGATCTCCAAACGGAGATACTCAATGCACTAAACAGTGCTACAGGCTAGCTAAACAGCTAGTGTGCTCAGAAGCCGAAACGACTAGCTCAAAATGCACATAACTGAATGATCAAAATAAGAAGGCTCCTCTCTCTTTTATAACCTTCGTCTCTCTCAATCCCAAGGCTCACCTCTTCCTGCGTGTTTCCCCTCTTGCCACGTGTTCCTTCCCTCTTGCGCAATCTCTCCATGTGTCTGTGTCGGCTCCATTTCTACGTCCCCCTTGGCCCCCTTGGCTCCCCTTTAAGTCACAACGTTGTGCTACTAGGAAGTGACTTTTAATTCTAAAAGTGAGTTGTCCCCCGTCCTCACTTTTTTATTTACAAATAACTATAGAATGTTGAAATTTGGTACCGGAAGACAGGTGGTTCCCTAAAGCTTTGATCTTTGGCCTAGGGAAAAGTATCCAAAAGAATTTAATTTTTCTCCTAAAGTGACTTTATAATTTTTATAAAGTCAAATCTAATTTAAAAGTGACTTTAAGTGATAAAGTTACTAAAGTCTAATTTTAAAGTGACTTTAATAAAATCAATGTAAAATTAGAAAGGAAAAGTGACTTTGGAAATAAATGACTAAATGGGTCTTTATTAAAGTGGGGTGAATTAAAGAATAAAAAATGAGATTTAAATGAGCATTTAATCTCAGCCCTAGATCTCAATCTATTTCAGCCATTAGATTTAGGAGTTCCCCAAAAGTCACTTAGGGTTAGATTAAAGGAGGAAAAGGTCATTCATTCTTTCATGCACAGATTGAGAAAAGGAGAGCAAGAGAACAAGGGAAATTTCTGGATAGGGAGGAAAAGGAGACAATAGCTTGGCACACATTCCAAGGCAGCAGTTTAGCAAATCC
Organism: Pinus taeda; assembly: GCA_000404065.3. NCBI lineage: Eukaryota > Viridiplantae > Streptophyta > Pinopsida > Pinales > Pinaceae > Pinus > Pinus taeda. The sequence goes on along the minus strand of APFE030266178.1, from coordinate 190,866 downwards.
GTACAGCTAAGTTAGCACACAGTGAAAGGCAGATTTTGGCACGATTTTCTTGAAATCCATACAGCGGTTTGCACAGAAATCGAGGAGCAGTTTGATGCCACATTTTCCAAGGAAGGCCATACAGCAAGTGGTTGTACTTTGGCATGTAGAGCGAGGCAAATCCATACAACATATTGCTAGGTTTTTTTGCACGCAAATCGAGGTCCGTACAATGTATTTATGGCAGCTTGGCACGCATTTCTAGGCAGGCCGTACAATAGCATTTAAGGCTGAAAGTGGGCACGAAAATCGAGGAGGCCGTACAACATTTGTTGCTGTCCTGTTTTGCTGTTTGCAAGTATTTTCCAGCGTGCTGTGAGGCACAGAAAACGAGATAAGTTGTAAAAGTTTGCTTGCTGATTTTTGCTGAATATTTCTCACTGTAAAAAACATTTTCAGAAATAAGAAAGAGCTCTTGAACTGGTTTTCCCCAAGAGTTGTAGGGAGGTTTTCCAGGGTCCTCTTGACCAAAAATCACTGTGTTTAAATGTGTTAAATGGCTGTTTGTACCCACTGATTTTTATTTCTGCATTTTCCAACATTTTGTAAAATTTCTAGAATTTGTGTTTTCAGCAATATTTATTTTTCAATTGTTGAATGTATGGATATGGGAAAGGGCATTTAACTATTTTGGAGAAATAAGGTGAAACTGAAACCGGGGTGGGAAATGAGAAATTTTTACAGAGCTTAAGTGCTGAAGTGCAGTTTGGAACAGCAATGAAAAAAATTACGACCTGTTGATTTTTCACTCAGAAAATTCCAGCAAGCTGATTTTTCATAAACAGCAGTTTTATCTTTACTACAGCAGTGTTATTTTTTAGTTCTAGGACAGCAGGATGTCATTGGGATTGAGGGTGGAGGATAGGTTGGATGGGCATAACAATTACAACGTTTGGAAGGAGAGAATGCAGAGTATCTTTGAGGAGGCAGAAGTCTGGGACATCATGGTGCATACCACACAGAACCCTGTTGTTGTGCCTACTGATGCTACTCAGTTGGCTGAGTATAATAAAAAGAACAACAAGGGTAAGAGATTGATTCTAGACGGAGTCAAAGACCATCGCATTCCTCATGTGAGAGGAAAGAGAAATGCGCATGAGATGTGGACAGCATTGTCCAATCTCTACCAGAGTATCAATGAGAACCGGAAAATGGTCCTAAAGAAGAAGCTGAAGACCATTAAGATGGGTAATAATAGTGCAGTTGGATATCTCACAAAGATTACTAATGTGAGAGATGAATTGGCAGCAATTGGAGAGGTCATTACACCCACTGAGTTGGTGCGGATTGCAGTGAATGGCCTCCCCGGTTCATGGATGAACTTTGCTGATGGGGTTTGTGCACGTGAGACCCTTCTTACATGGGAGAGGTTTTGGGATGATTGCATTCAGACAGAGATTAGGAAAGGACAACTTGGTGCAGCCAAGCCAGATGAGCAGGATGAGGATGTAGCACTGTTGGCAGGAGGCAAGAAAAGCAAAGGGAAGAAACAGGCTTCTACAAGCAATGGTGGGGGCAAAGGCAAAGGTAAAGGTAAACAGGGTAACGCACAGGAGGACTATTCCAAGGTGAAGTGTTGGAATTGTCAAAAGATGGGACACTATGCAGTTGTGTGTCGGAGAAGAAGAAGAAGGGGAAGAACCAGAGCATGGCAGCTTCAACAGAGGTTGAGGACTTTGCAGATTAATAAAATTATGTGTCTGAGGACACTTCTGCCTTTATGTGGTATCAAAGCTCACGGTTTATGTGGTACAGGAGAGGATAAGAATCCTCTCCTGTGTATAGAGAAAAATAGCTACATGTTGAGCCCCTCACTATTTTGATTCACTTCACTTGCAGCCAGCATTATAGTTCTTATATTTTAATGTCGATTTATAAGGGCGCATTATAAAACCGTGTTCATAGAATTGAACGAATTTACATTTGGGGAAAACTGAAATTGGTTTCAATTGCAAAATTTAATAGACATTGTATGAAGTAGGGAGCAAGGTTTCTGCAAAATTCTGTAATTGGACGTTGGCAATGATCGATTGAAATGTTGTGTTAAAGAAATTGTGAAGTCGATCTGTTTTGCAAATAGCCGAACTACAACCAAGTTAAATCGATACTCAGAATGGGTATGTGTTGGGCAAACATGTTAGTACGAGTATGGACAGCGTTGATAATGCAGTGCAGAAAGCGTTGAGTTAATAATGGACAGCGTTGAGTTAATAATGCAGTGTAGAAAGCGTTAAGCACTGGAGATTCGTTGTTCAGTAATGCGTTAATGATTTCTGGTATTCGGCCTGCAAAATAAGCATTAAATTGTGAATGATGACTTGCCATTAATAATGATTGTGTTTGGTTGAAGAAGCAGATTGTTGGAGTATGGCGTTGTTGAAGATCTGACACTGTAAGCGTTGAAGACGATACCATTGAACTGTCAAGGTATCTGTAAGGCGTTCCAATTCGAATTGGCAATTTGATATAAGTTAAATCGATTGCTTTTTTGTTTTGATCGATAGTGAGGGCGCACAGTAGTTATAAAGCCGCATGAAATTACATTGACTGTTATGAGGTAGGTCTACTGATATTGCAATACTGAGATCCTAACCTTCCAGTTAGGCCAAGACTATAATGGTTACTGCTTCTCATTATGCCGAGAGGGTTACCCTCTTTCACTGTCATTACTGCTTCTTCTCATGATTCCGAGACTGATCATCTTTGTCACTGTTGTTACTGAGGCTCTTCATTATGCCAAGACTATGCCTCTGTGGTACTATCCGAAAGAGCAGAGAGATCTAGGATCAGCGAAGTTTTGAGACCATTTTTATGCCGATACTGTCTCATCCATAAGTGACAGCGTTCTGGAATGAATTCTGAGATGGTATGCTATTGAAGGATCATCGAGATACTTATACGAATGTCTAGACTGCTAGGAGACCGAATACTCTTCACTGTAATGCCGAGACTGTTCCTCTGTTTACCCATGTGAAGATTACAGTGATACCATTCCATGCGTAGTCCTGATCTACTGTCTTCCTGTAATGCAAGGTCTCCTTCCTGCTCCTATCCACCCGAGACCTAGTCCGCTTGCACCTTATACGCATCCGAGGTGTAGTCAGACCCTTAAACACTTGCCCTAATATAATGAGGATCTGCTCCTTCTATACGAAATCTCAGAGAGAAATGTGAGTTCTTCTTGTGCCATTTGCGCTGACCATTTGTGCTCCTATTTTGAGCCAACTGGAACTTGTGAACCGACATGTCTTTTATCCAAGCCGACATGACAGCCATTTATATATTTAATTCAATATTGACGCTGACTTGATGAATACATTGATAATCAATGCAGAGTTCTAGTTTAATCATGTCAATTGAAACAGGTTTTGTTTTTGCCGAACGTTCTACAACTGAAATGAAGGATCCATTGTGAGGCAGTGTTGAAGAAATTATGTATTTGGAAGTGAATCTTGAAAGAGGATGCGTTGAAGTCCACGTGTAGCCTGGAGATGTGTTGAATTTGGACGCAAATGACTGATCTGTAAAGAGTGCGTATTGTAGTTGGCTTGGAGGAAACGCAGATACAAACTTATGCCATGATGACAGCCGGCATATCAAGGCTGAATTCTTATAGTTCTTTTCAGTGGATTAATGGAGGTCGAATGTCCCTTGCAAATCTAGCTCAATTTTCAGATTTCCTGTGAAGTTTTGTTGATTTCCATCGCCGATAGAGGCCTGGAGGATTTGACAGAAGCCGAGGAACAGATGGACCACGCTGAGAAACTCTACCTCAGTTCCTGGAATTTTCCAACAAAATGTTGCAACAAATGTTGCCAGATTTGATAGAACTGCATGAGAGCTATTGCTAGGGAGTTAAAAGTAATATGAGAAAGTGCATTTTTTTTTAAGAGGTAGCATGATTTTTTATAAATTGTTGTTTTTTTTTTTGGAGTGATAAGTTGAATTTTCAGAGGCTTGAAGTGATTTTTTGGAGCGATAAGGTGAATTTTGTAATATTTTGGAGTGATAAGTAAATTCTTTTTTAGAGAAAAGTCAATCATGTACTTCAAAGTAATATTTTATTTTGAGAGAGATTTTGAGAGATTGAGTTAGTGCAGACAATTTTAGAAGACAAGTTGCTTCAAGCATTTGTGAGTTTAACATTCTCATTGCTTGAGAAGTTGAAGAGTGATGTACTCCAGTGATTAATAAAGATATCATTTTTGTGGTGATTGTGTCCTAGATCCGCCCGAAATTGAATAAGGGGATCCAAGGTACACTATGTGTGTTTGATGGCGCATGTGTTTATGGATTCATGTTTTTGCTTATGATTTGTGTCTAGTTTTGACACATAAATGATCTCATTTCATGCACACATAAAATGCAATGCCAGCAAGCACAATACCTGTAACGAAATAGCTATAAGGAAGGATAATCAAGCTCAACACATGCATTTGTATCACTACAACAAATAATCAACGTTTTCAACATCGGCATTCTACCTCAACAAACAAATTCACTCAAATACAATCAAGTTCATGAATCTACAAATTCCAGCATTTCAAAGCAAAGTCTACATCAACATTCTTGTAAACAAATTTAAGAACTTGGTAATCACACTCAAATTACATTGAATTGTAAGGGTGCATTCTCGGTTGAAACCGACACCCACATTTTGATTTGATCAGAAGTCAAGTGCGTCAATTCTCTTCCACTTAGTCAAATTAAGACAAGTGAATTCTTTGTTTTATGTGAGTCATTAAAATCATTGTAAGCTTTTTTGGTGCATTTTCGACAGTGTTCGACACCCTTCCTTTAAAGCAAAATCAAGTGAATGCATGAATTTTAACTCTAAAGAAAACAAGCAACAAGTTTACATCTCCTGCAAGCGAGCGTGATTATTCATTCAACCAAATTGCATTAATTCAGTGCAAAAATCAACACATCAAGCGAGCCAGAGTGAAGTTTATTGCAGTAATCATCCAACAAGTAAAATCAATCAAGTAGGTTGACATCGACATCAAGCGAGCGTGGCTATTCATTCAAGTGAATGTGAATTCATCAAGTAAGTCAAGTGGGCGCTTAAACAAACGCGATCATCATCAAGCGAGCGTGCATTCCAGAGTTTAAGCGAGAAAATTTTACAACTCTAGCAAGTGCAATCAACAACAAATCAAGCAAGCGTGCCATTCAAGTCACATTCAAGCGAGCCTGTCCTTCAAGTGATATAGTTCAAAGTACGACATCTACGACAAGAGAGCCTGATTTCAAGTGAGCAAGTTCAGATGGCGCAACATATTCAGTTGTTAAACATTCTTCAAAGTTTGCTCATCTCCAGTGATGAAGACGTGGTGCATGTCAGCAAAGAAACTCTTGCTGATCTTTCACAACATCTACAACAAACACATGAAACCATTGAGTTTCTTCAACTAGAGTCACAACTACAAAGAGATGCGCTGCAACAAAAGAGTGCTTCTTCCAAGTCATTCAACCATACAGATGAAGATAAAGATGTTGGTTCCAAATCACTCATCCAAACAACTTCAAGTGTCGAAGTTGTTCATGATCAAATTCAAATTTCTTCGAAACCCATCATCAAGCCTTGGGAAGAAATTCAAAATAACAAGAATCGACGAGGCTTAGGATATGTCACTGATGACACCAACTTACATATCCCAGATTATTCCAAGCCAATTAAGTTCGTGAGTGCAGGATTTCTTGAACCACTCACCTCAGTAGGTTCTGAAAAAGTTGTAGACAAACAGAATTGCACGCAACCTGAAGTTGACGTCCAACCGAAATGTTCTCATTGTCAAAGAACAGGCCATATGGAAGATCAGTGTTTTGATCTCCAACCGTGTTGCCATTGTGGCAAGCCCAATCATTCCTCAGAAAAATGTCGCAACCAACAAAAATAAGCCAGATTGAAGATACATTATGAATGGATCGATCCTTGGGAATGGTCATCCACAGTCAAAAGATTGTCTCAGTTCTACAACCGACTACACTCACACATAGTGCAGCCAGCAGTGAACCGATGATGGTACTCTCATGCAGTTGAATGAGGGAGTACAACAGTGAAACTCTCCTACACTTGAAGGGGGGGAGCTCAAATATATTTTGGAGAAGATTGTCTCTCCTTTCAGCTGACAAAGGGGGGAAAATGTCAATGAAATTGACAAGTGGTTGTCAGACTGAAAGTCTCGACAACATCAGTGAAGCAGCCAGTGGGCATCTTCATCAGCCAGTGGGCATTTGTCATCAGCAGTGAGCATCAGCAAATTTGCCAGTGGGCGATCATCAAATTGTGTCAGTGGACACCGGAT
>APFE030266178.1:73678-162304 GCA_000404065.3 Pinus taeda | reverse complement strand
TAAATATATACAAAATCAAACGTATACACAATACCTAACACATTAAAACGTAAAAATGTCTAAACTTAAAACCTAACAGCTAATCTAAAAAATGAAAATAGATTTTTTTATTTTTTTCATAAAGATCATAATTTAAAATGAAAAAAAATCTAAAATCTAAAACTAACAACAATCTAATTCTAGAAATTAAAATCTAAATTAAGAAAAAGCCTAACCTACAACTAAACAACACATATAAAAAAATGAGAAAAGGAAAAACCTACTCTAACCTAAGAACCCAATTGAATCTTTTGTTTTTTGCTACTGCAGATTGGTAGGTTTGCGTGAGAGCTGGACATCAAGCAAGGGAAACGACTAAAGGTTGTTGGTGCGTGGAAGAATGGTAAGGGAGGAGCTGCAAGAGTTTGATTGCAGGTTAGGCGGCGGCAGAAAGGAGCGACGGTGTATGGAGGAGGCTAAACAGCGATTTGGAGGTGAAGGCATGGGCAGCAAGAAGGATTGGATAGCAGAGGCTGCAGTGGGAAGGGTTTGGCTTGTGGCTTGAAATAGCAGCGTGGAGCTGGAAAATTTTTGACAATTTCGCTTGCAGGGAGATAGTACGTGCAACTCGATGGAGATTTTCGATGAGGACCAGGGATGATGTGCATAGAGGATAATAAACGCAGGTCGAAATTTGAAGCTTGATGCGTGGAGAGAATAGTTGAAGCAACAATGGAGAACTGAGAAGAATCGATGAAATGAAGACTGCGTAGGAGCCAAGGGAGTTGTGTGGGGCAGAAGGAATGCGTGGAGCCTCTTTGCAGATGTGTGGATGGAGCAGTTATGAGGGTTTAGACAGCTGTGGGAGAAGGGGATTTGATTTGCAGTAGGGTGAGAGGATCTTAAAATTCCAGAAAACCCCAAGACAGCATACACAAATCAGAATTTTTTGCTAGAAAAATGACCTCAGGCAACAGAAATATTGAAAACCCAGGAAGCAGACAGGAGAACTTCCACCAGAACCTCTAAATATTTTCCAGAAATCTTAATAAAAATTTTATTCGCTCTCCTTTAGATTTCTTGAAACCCTCCTTGAAAAATTTTAGATCTGAAAATGAATGATTTTAAAACCCTTGCACTGCAAGAGTGCTGGTTGATATTCCTAAAAGCAATTTTAAATGAAACCCCAACAGACAGATAGCTTGGAGAGTCTCGAATTTCTTCAGCAAAAAACCTGCAAGAACTGATCTTGAGGCCAGATCTTACCCTCCAGGGCCTAGATCTGGCTTCAAACAAAAATTTCTCCTCAGACCTATAACCTGCAATCTGTTCCTGAAAACAAAGCCAAAACCTGAAAAATGCAAAAAATAAATGCAACCCTAAAAACCCTAAGAACCAGCTAAATAATTACAGTAATCATAGCTCAGAGGCTCTAAATAGCCAGATTTGTCAATCTGCCACAGAAATATTTTCAGAATTTTAAATTTAATATGAGATGCTTCAGAACACCCTTCATGCATTCATAAAAAAATTTCAAATGATAAGCTCAGGATCAAAAACTGGTTGGGCTCTTTCAAAAAATGCAATCCAGGAGTTGGCTAGTTTAGCCGAGAACTTTCCCTAATGCCCGGTAAATTCAAAATTAAGGATATCCTACACAGCGTAAATCAACCATTAACATAGAGGGAAAAAACAACAGTGAAATTCAGATCAAATGGAGATATTTGCCATTATATTCAAAAATTAAACTATCATTCAAACCCCAGAGATCAGACAAGATACATGTGCCTAAATCAATCTTCATCAAGCTATCATCAATGGCTGAAAATAAAATTATGCAAAAAAAATAAACATCTTACAGCATTTCCAGAAGAGTAACACCAGCAAGATTTTCAACCCCAAAGTCTTTCTTTATTGCACAAAAAAATGACTACAAGAGATCTTTCTTTAGCACTAGACTCTAAGATCAAATGATCTCAAATAACCCCTGACACCCTATTTAAAGGAAAATTTCCTAACGACTAGTTCGAGTGATCCATGTCAAAATGATCTCGACCGTCAATGAGGATCAAAATCTCTTTTAATCTCATTCGTCGAAATTTTAAATGCATTTTTAATATATTAAAAAATTAAAATTCTGCATTTATTTACTCAAAAATTTGACTTATTATTATTTTTTATTTTATTTTTTAATTTATTTTTAAAATTTATTTTATTTTTTAAATTATTTTAAATATTTTATTTTTATTTTAATTTTAATGTTCATATTTTTTATTTTGGACCCTCGAACTTAGCCTTGGAAAAAAACACCTAGGACTAGACTGAGAATTATAGGGAAAAAACATTCTAACCCTCAAAAACACTTAACATCATGACTTTACAATTTTAAATTCAAGGGGGAAAACCCATTTGACATAGACCCTCATAGACCACCCAGTTCTGCGACACAACTATAATCTAGCAGATCAAGCAATTCGTAATAACCTAACCAAATAGTTAGAATTATTTCCAAATTACTTTTACATAGACTCGAAGCACACTAGAATTCCCCTAAGATTCTAATCACAAAATCCATTTCAGCTTTGGGGTTAGGCTGAAGGAAAACTCTGCTGATCATGGATTGGTGAGACAAAAACCCTTCCGGAACGTATATCACTAGAAAATTAGGCTTGGCTAGGCAATTTACATATATGACTCAGATCTGCTAAGATTATTGACAATTTACACATGCAGACTGGGTTTACAACATAACATGATCAGGCTGATAATGACAGTCGAATGGCACGGACACGTCGATCTAGCGTTGTCCCTTTTGTGAAAAAGGGGGTGTACTGCTATGGGTAGTTGACACGTAGTGGTCAACATCTGGCTCTACTTGGGGACACGTTGCTGCACTGTAGGAATGTGAGAATCCAAAATCTGCATCCACGCAACACACCACAAGACATAAGTAGCGTCCATCCAAAAATCATCATATAACATTAAGCACAGGAAAGATATAAGCTCTTCATTTATTAACTAGTCTAACAACATGAAAAAGTAAATGTAATCCTAAAACATAAATGAAAACGTTGAAAAAACAAGGAGTAGGGTTAGAAATACAGAGGATGCCCCATGGCATCAGATGTGTTCAATATAGTGTATACTGAGCATTTGCCTGCTTTCAGGCAAATCTGTCAGCTGCTTATCGGATGTGCCATGTCCAATTTTGCATACTGTAAGACTTTCTATATCCGAAAATCAAGTTGCTTGCAGCCGTCTGATGCATCAAATTTTTTTCTCATTTTCCTTTTCTTGCGCTTTTTCTTCGTGGCAAGCTATATCACTGATGACGTGGAACATTCTGCTTCAAAACCCTTAGATGAAGTATGTAAGATATGTGTGACATGTCTTTCTTCATTTTGTATCTGATCTTTATCGTTTTAATTTTATCTGGATCACCTTCTATTAACCACTTTTCAATCGAACAAATGACCTCCTCATAATAAGATGGAGCTTGTTGCAGCAAAATAAGGAGGCTTTTGATCTATCGATGTTTCCTGGTTTCTTTCATCCTCTGACTACTGTTGAAATTTATGTACCTGTATTTTAATGGCATCTATCTGACTAGAGTGTTCAACTTTCATAGTATTGATTTCCCTGGCATCGTCTTCTTCCATAGTCAATAACTTATTCTGAAGACATATCTGATTAGCTTCCATGGTCGTCATATTTTCCTCTAAGCCTAATAACTTGCTTTGCATAAAATTAATTTCCCTGTCATAATTACTTTTCATGGTCTCAATTTCCTTAGCATGTTGATTTTGCATGTCGGTTATGTAATCAGAGTGTTTAATTTTCATGATCTCCATCTCCTTATTACGTTTTTCCAGGTGGGTGCATAAAGTTCTCACATCATTGGCGTAATTAGTTTGATTGATCTCCATATTTTTTACCAGCCGCATTAGTTCTTGTATAATTTGCTTCTGATCTTCCTTTTCATTGTCAACATTGTTTTTACAATTTGTCCTTGCTTTTCCAGTATCATGGATTTGATCTACAATGGTACAGGTGGATGGCACATTCTGATATGAAGAATTGTCTTGAAATATTTCATCAACAGCTGGACCTTTTATAAGATTACTTTCATTCTGTTGCACAATTTTAGGGGCACAAGGCGAGCTATCTGGATAACTATATCTATCTTTAAAAGCATTGAAAATGTCTTCTAAAGAAGTGAAAGAGTCTTCACGACAATTATTAAACCAATTCAAAGCATCACTCTCTAAAGAAAGGCCAGATAGACGCATTTTGACATCTTCATGATTATATTGAGGAACTCTACAATACATGAACGTTATACGATAAAAACTCCATAAATGCCTTCTAACAGCGACTGAACCACCACCCTAGAACAAAGGTAATTTATAAATGGCCACTTCCAGTAAATCATGGAGATCATCAGTAAAATGACATGGTTTAAACGAATAATCCATGATGGATAACGAAGGACCAAATGGATGATAGAAAGAGATCTCTGCTCAAGAAAATCAAGAGATGAAAGAAGTGGAGTCGCCACTTGAACAATGAATCTAATTCTAGGATCAAAAGCAACAAACAAGCAGATATGAAGGAGGCTTCCTGTCTGGGAAAAATAAATGAAAAGAAATGTAGTCGCCACCCAAACAAGAAACGAACTAAAGAGTACGTGCTGAAAGAACGATTAAACGATATGACGAAAGATAAGGCGATGAAAAGATCAAATGACGCCAAAGAATGTTGGCCGTTTGACAGGCTAATGAGATGATGCCAAAAAACGTTGACTCTGCCAGCTCAAATGAGAGATGAGAAAGAAGAAAGAATGATGAATGTCGAATAAACCAAGGACAGAAAAAACTCTATCCCCGATAACAGCGCCAAAAAATGTTGTCGAACAGATTGTCACAACACCGCTCAGACCGAAAGTTGTCACCCTGATCCCCAATCTTTCCATTTAAGCCGTCTCCTAAGGCTAAGGAGGGTAGACCCTATGAGATAAAGGATGAGCAACTACGAACCAATTGGGTTGCAAGACACCGCAAGGCAATTTAGCACCTGATTGATTTTGGAAATTAATGTACCAGTGCCTTATGGCGTTAATTATTAAATAATTGTTTATCAAAAGCTGCAGAAATATGAACTTTATAATTGTTTAGGGATTCGAATTACTGCCCTTGCAGGAATTTCGAATTCCTTTCTCCCTTCAACGCTGGGTCTTTTGGCTCTTTTCTCTTTGCTTTACCTCAGTTCTAATACCATGTGAAAATTTCTAAATAGAAATCCAACTGCAGTGATTAATATTATTTCTTCTACTTATTAACTCAGAAATAAGTAATTCACAGTGTTCTTATGGCAAATATCGAAATAAATTCTACTACAGCCCTCACAATTAAAATACTACGGAAAGTAAATACAAAGAAAAATACTGGCACAATTGCAATCACAAATACACGATATTTTGGACAATCGTCCTCAGAAAAACCTAATGTGGGAAAACTGGTGTAACAGATGATGGTTTCTTTATTATTCTTCAACAAAATCTGATGTACAAGTTACAACCAACAAAACAGAAGTGAGAAAATTTACAGACTCTTCCTGACAAATCTATGATCCTGGAGAAGTACTCCTTTTCCCTTTGAATCCTTTTACATCCCTTTGTGTCAATTTTCCCACGTTGGCCCAGTGTCAAATTGCCCATGCAGTCCCAACGTCAACCTGCCTCTACATTGCCTTTTTCTGCGTCACAACTTTTGTGTTGTCTCTCCTTGCTTTGCATCTTCTTGCCTTGCACTCTCAACTGATGTTGATGCATTCTCTTTCTTTCCCACCTGCAACTCTGTCTCTGATTTGATTTTCTCTTGCCGAACTTCGACTAGTGAGAAAATCGATCTTACTCGGGTAACTAAGCATCTGCCTCTGGTGTGTTCTCCAAGTGCCATCAAGCCTCGTCTTATAATCCTCTCGTTGATCAATCAATGACCCAGATTAGATCTTAATCAATGGCTAGGAGCATATTGACTTGATCTCTTCCTTCTTCTAGAAGTTTCACCCACAGTTAGATTAATACCCATTAATTATTTTAATTTCCTAAGTTTAGACTTTGGGTCCCATTAAAAATAATTAATTATTTTAATAAAATTGTCTCCTGGTGGAATTTCCCAGAACGATTTCTGGGTATTGGAGAATGCATGTATCTAAGCTTCCCTGCAAAATTTGAGACTTAGAGCACATCCGATGCTACCAGAAATTAACAAGGAGAAACAAACTCTATCAAACAAACTTAGATGTAGAGTGTTGTAGGTGACTTTTAATAATTTTTGTGCCAAGAACTGTTTATGCAATGCGCCAACAGAATTTAATCAAGGTTACACTGTAATATTAAACTTTAGAAATTCATATATCGCTGCTATATAAAGTTGAGACCATCTAAACAACCTTTCCTTGCACGAAAATTTAAATTCGCAATGAATAGATTGGAATACACAATGAGCAGATTAGAAGTTAGAACCTGGTAAATGGATGACAGCGGATGATAATAGGTACATGTGCAAATTATCATTCCACTATAATGACACACACGTTGCCCAGGAAATATACACACTAGAAACAACCCCTTGTATTCTAGTGAACCCACACAATACTTGTCACATAGATAACGTGTAGTCCTAGAAATGAGTCTACAATAGCGTTGATAGGCACATGGAACTTGCATCACTGTCTAACTCCATTCTACATTGAGTTAGCACACATTCTAACTGTAATTACTATGTCAGCATATCGATTGAGATCACGATTGCTTGAGTTATGGTGGTGTTATTTGGGTTATAAATTCAATCTACAAAGAATGACCATTTGGAATTCACGACTTCATAATCCAATTGTACTTCAGACTAAGCTCCCCCATAATTTTTTTAGTGGGATATTTTGTGCGGTGCACTAAATGCCGCAACATTAAATTCGTGTGCAAAAATCATTGAACAATGTATGCTAATCACCAACGTTGTCATATAATATTTCTTCATGCATACATCACTGCACAGTTCATGTCGATAGCAATTACACGAAGATGCACTGAATTCGAATGGTGGCTTATGTTGACCCAACGAATGGTGTTGCGACTACTTACTTCAAAATGCATACACACCCAAATGATGGCCCAATCTTCTCAGATCCACAACGAATGTGTGTCTGTCCAATGGTCTTGGTTTGAAAGCGGAAACTTGGCCCACAATTTGATCGGCTACCTCGATAATTTCCCAATGGCGAATTAAACCCTCGAATGGATTTTCCAAGGGCAATAATACCTAGATCTTTGGCAATCGACAACTCGGCCTTTGGCCTTTTATGATGATAATTCTGGCTTGGCTATGATGTAATGTTGTCCCAATAATTTCAAATGTTCCTAGGCTCCAAATAATTCATTGGCCGCAATGATATTTGGCCCCTCTAAATTAACCTTCCAATTGCAATCGATCTTCTGGTCTGCAAAATCATATCATGAGAGAGTACTTGGCACACCAAATCAAATGCGGCCTCCCTTTCACTTTTCGATCTGCTTATTGTATAAACGAAACTTGCCCCCACTTATACAATTGTTGTAAGGAATCAATTCGATTTTCCTTCAAACTCGTGACCAAATCACTGAGTCAATTTGAGGGATCCTCGAATCTGAAGTTGCACCATAACATCAACCCAATTAGTCACCCTACAACTATGAAATTGGATTCGTCCCCCAGGCCCTACGTGTCCCGAATACGGCAAATCGGACACGATTCAAGTGGATTCATGTTCGAAAATCAAGACACGTTGTGTCCGATTGGGACATCTCGAATCCAGAACGTGTCTTGATTAGGACGCTTTGAAACTGGAATGTGTCCTGATCAGGACACTTCGAATTCGGAAATCAAAAACCTACGTGGTGTTATAAAGGCGTATTTCCCTATTCTATTTGCACATTCACCTGTTTAGGTTGATTTTGGGTAGCATCGAATGTGCTCCGAAATTTTGCCAAGGGGTTAGAATACTTGAGATCTCCAGAACCTAGAAATTGTTTGGAGAAATTCGACCCAGATGATGAGTTACTAAAATAATTAATATTTTTAATGGATTCCTAAGTCTAAACTTATGAAAATAAAAATATTAATGGGTATTAATAAGAATATGGGTGAGAAACTGCTAAGTGACAAGGATCAAGTCTATTTTAATCTTAGCTGTTGATTAGGGAATTAATCTCGACCATTGATTCATCAACAGTGAAAGTATAAGAGGAGGCTTGAGAGTCAATTGGAGACACACCAAGATTGATCAGTCAGTTCGATTTTCTAGAGTGGGTTTTGCTAAGAAAATTCGAGTTGCAGCGAGGGGAAATGAGTGCATAGCAGAGAGGCAGAGATAGTGCCAGCGCAGTGATTGAGGAGGTTACGCAGAGCCAGCAGGAGCCACGCAGAAGGCCAGAGAGATTGCGCAGAGGCTAGTAGAGCCTGCGCGGGTGACGCAAAAGGCCAGAGAGTTGACGCAGAGGAGCAGAAGGCTGATGCAGAGGGTTCCAAGGCTACATAGAAGCTAGCGGGGCTAACGTAGAGCCTCAGAGAAGCATTGGAAGGATTTTCGTGGGGCAGACTTATTGAATATCTTTTTTCGAGGAGAGGTATTACTACCAGATAGAAATCTATGTTGGGTGAGCCAGTTTGGCACCCTAGTTGTACTCAAGAAAGCTGCTTAATAATAAAACCCTCAGAACTGTTGCACCGATTTTCCCAAGTCGGGTTTTTTCGGGGACGATTGTCCAAAAATAACGGTGTCCCTTGTGTGTTTGTCTATTATTTCAGTTGATGATCTGTAGATGAGTTGAGATTGCATTTGTGTTTATTTTCAGTATTTATATGATTAAATAACTTGTCAAGGAATAAACAAGTAGGTGAAATAAACCAAATAATGCAGGAAGAATTTCTGACGTGTTAGACTTAGAAATTTCAACATGGTATCAGAGGATTGCAGATCACAGGAGAGCTGAGGGCACCATCTAAATCAGAAAATTTGCAGTAGAAACAACTGTCCCAAGAGACAAAATTGTTCCTACGTAGAAGGCAACAGTGAAGGAGTGACATAGAGGGCCTGCGTCATCATTTCAAGCGAGAGAGAGGGTCAGCGCAGAGGTAGAGAGAGGTAGAAGAGGCTCACGAAGAGCCACATCATCCTACTCAATCAGGTAGGCTTGACGAAGTTGGCCCGAGGAACGATTCAACCTTGCCAGGATTGCATAGAGCTAAGAGCTTCAGTTTCTTTAGCTTCAAGGGCCTAGGGAGCTGTGGGAAGATTGTAGATTGGGAAGCTAGTGGGGTGTTGTTGCTGTCGAAGCAGAACAGTACCTAATGGGGTAGGATCCTTGAGGTGCCCAAACTCTTGGATCACATACAGCTACGGGAGCCCTTAACGACAATAGCAAAATGATGGGCGTCAGTTGGAGCGAGGTGTGATGGAGCGACAATGGGAGAGCTAGAGTGCCAAAGTCTGAGGCAGCGCAGTGGATGTTGTAGCAGTGCGAGAGGCACAAAGCAGTTTGCAGCAACATAGTAGCAGCAGAGAGGGAGCACAGATTAGCAGCAGAGGTAGCTTCATCATCACGAAGCATCCATACTGACCAGCATGTTAGCTTTTGGGTGAATTTTCAGTTGCTTACTTCTTAGCAACTGAGTTGCAGTGCAGTAGTTAGCAATGGCAGTCCATGGGCAACATGATGCAACATTTTGAGAGGGAGTTGCAATACAAATGTAGCAGTGGCAGTGGCAGTCATGGGTAGCAGTACAGGAAGCAGCAGTGCAATGGATGAAGGGCATCAAGCAGAGCATCAACAACACAGAGGACCGATGCAGTAGATCAGTGTAATACTTCTATGGGGAAGTATTGCTAGAGCATATTCCTTGCCAAGAGGGAGTACTAATTTTGGGTAGCATTGGATGTGCTCTACCTCCGAAATTTTGTGGAGGGGCTAGAATACATGAGATCTCCACAACCCAGAAATCGTTTAGAGAAATTCCACTCGGATGATGAGTTATTAAAATAATTAATATTTTTAATGGGTTCTTAAGTCTAAACTTAGGAAAATAAAAATATTAATGGGTATTAATAAGAGTATGGGTGACAAACTTTGAAGTGACGAGGATCAAGTCTATTTTAATCTTAGCCATTGATTAGGGACTTAATCTCGGTCGTTGATTCATCAACAAGAAAAGTATAAGAGGAGGCTTGAGGGTTAGTTGGAGACACACCAAGATTGATCAATCAGTTCGATTTTCTGGAGCAGGGTTTGCTGAGAAAATTCGAACAAGTGCTCAAAGTTGTAGCGAGGGGTAGTGAGTGCATAGCAGAGAGGCAAAGATAGTGATAGAGGGCCAGCGCAATGATTGAGTAGGCTACGCAGAGCCAGCAGGAGCCATGCAGAAGGCTAGAGAGATTGCGCAGAGGCTAGCAGGACCCGCATGGGTGATGCAGAAGGCCAGAGAGCTGACATAGAGGAGAAGAGGGCTGATGCATAGGGTTCCAAGGCTACGCAAAGGCTAGCAGGGCTGACATAGAGCTTCAGAGAAGCGTTGGAAGGATTTTCGTGGGGCAGACTTGCTGAATATCTGCTTCCGAAGAGAGGTATTACTATCAGATAGAAATCTTTTTTGGGTGAGCCAGTTTGGCACCCTAGTTGTACTCGAGAAAGTTGCTTAATAATAAGACCTTCATAACTGCTGCACCAATTTTCCCAAGTTGGGTTTTTCCAGGGACGATTTTCCAATAATAACGATGTCCCTTGTTTGGTTGTCTATTATTTCAGTTGACGATCTGTAGATGAATTGAGACTGCATTTGTGTTTATTTTCAATATTTATATGGTTAAATAACTTGTTAAGGAATAAACAAGTAGGTGAAATAAACCAGATATTGCAGGAAGAATTTCTAACGTGTTAGACTTAGAAATTTCAACATTTAGTTTGTTGTGGGTGTTTGGGAGCAAGGAGGAAAGGGCCTGGGAGCATTTTCAAGGAAATTCAAGGAATAGGTAAGTGCTAGAGCCTATTAGATTTGATGATGGTGATACTATAGAGGGGTCATCCTCCACACTAACAGATGCAGAAATGACTTTGGATATAGAGGAGGAGGATGCAGTAGAGGAGAGCAGTGGTGACCATGATGATGAGGATAGTGATGCTGATTTTGATGATGACTATGAGGATTGATGACTCATGAGTCATGAGCTACCTACTGCCTTGAGGCTTGTATACTTGTAGTAGTTCGACAAGATGTAAAGTTCATGGAGTATAGGGCTTTCAGAAAATCTCGTGAGATGCCTTCCGAGGAGCAGTCAAAAGATAAGCCGCTGGTTAAGCCTCTTCAACCAACGAAAGTAAAAAATTCTTCCTCGGGTCAGGAAGATTCTTAGGATGAGGAGGAGGAGCTAATAGAAGCACCTGCCGATAGAGGAAGAACTAGTAGGGAACTTCGTCAGATTCTATGAGATGTAGAAGACTTCATCAGTGCACCAAGAAACAATAAGAGGGAGCGAAAACAACCAGATAAATATCAGGCATTAGTAGCTCAGGATGGGGAGCCTACTAGTTTCAAGGAGGCAGCTCAACATCAGGTGTGGCTAGAAGCAATGGGAGAGGAGTACAACTCCATAATGGTGAATGATGTCTCAGAGGTAGTGCCAAGGCCTCAAGATAGATCAGTGGTAGGTTCGAGATGGATCTACAAGATCAAATACGCTGCAGACGACAATGTTGAGAAATACAAGGCCAGGTTTGTGGCTAAGGGGTATGCTCAAAAGGATGGAATTGACTATGAGGAGACCTTTGCCCCAGTAGCCAGGTATATGTCTATTAGGATCGTGATATCTCTTGCAACTCGGATGGGATGGGAGATTCATCAGATGGATTTCAAAACGGCTTTTCTAAATGGGGTAATAGAAGAAGAGGTATACATTGAACAACCAGAGGGCTTTGAGACACACGAGAAGAAGTATCACGTATGCAGGTTGAAGAAAGCCTTGTATGGTCTGAAATAGGCACCTAGAGCATGGTATGGTCGAATCGATGGCCACTTGCAGAAGATGGGATTTGTCAAGAGTGACGCAAATCCAAATCTCTAATATCTGGTTGTAGAGAATGAGCCGCTAATCTTAGTATTGTATGTGGATGATCTCTTTTTGACAGGATCATCCAGGCTCATCAAGGACTGGAAGAAGCATGTAGCCACATAATTCAATATGAAGGATTTCAAACGAATGCATTATTTCCTAGGGTTGGAAGTTTGGCGGCAAAACAGAGAGATCTTCCTTGGGCAAGGGAGATATGCTACAGAAAGCCTGAAGATATTCAGGATGGAGGACTAGAGACCCATGGCTACTCCAATGATCACCAACTGGAAAAAGATTGATGCATCAGAAGACAAGAATGTTGATCCCACCTTATACAAGCAGCTCATAGGGTCCCTAATGCATCTGGTCAATACTAGGCCAAACATTTGCTACACTATCAACACCCTCAGTCAGTTCATGGTAGAACCAAAGAAGGCACATTGGGCAACAACCAAACATGTTCTGGAGTATTTACAGGGAACAGTCGATTATGGACTCTTGTACACCAGGACTAAGGATATCAGATTGAGTGGATTTACTGAGGCAGATTGGGCAGGAAGTTCAGTGGATCGGAAAAGTACCTCTGGGTATTGTTTCAACATTAAATCAGGAATGACCTCTTGGTGCAGTAGGAAATAGAATTCTGTGGCTCTGAGCTCATCTGAGGCAGAATATATGGTGGTAAGCACAGCTTCGTGTGAGGCCATATGGCTTAGAAAACTGCTTGTGAACCTATTCAGAAGGAATATGGAGGTGACCAGGATCATGTGCGATAATCAGAGTTGCATCAAGCTCTCCAAGAATCCAGTGTTTCATGATAGGTCGAGGCATATTGATATCCAGTGTCACTTTGTTAGGGACTGTGTCCAATGAGGAGCTGTATAGTTGAGCTACACTCCTACAAGAGAACAGATGGCAGACATCCTCACCAAGGCCCTTGGAAGGACAAAGTTTGACTACTTCAAGGAAAAGATGGGGATGGTAAGGAACCCGTTTCAGTAGCAGAAATGGGAGTGACAACAGCGTGGATGCAAAGGGAATTGCAGTGTTGGGAGAAAGGAACAGTAGCAGCATGGATGCAGAGGGAGTTGTCGTACACATACAGTAGTGGAAGTAGCAGAGCCATGAGTAGCAGTACAAGATACAACAGTACAGAGGATGTTGGCCAGGGAGGCTTAGCATCAGCACAAGGACCGATGTCGGATGATCAGGGTGATACTTAGCGAGGAGTATTACTAGAGCACAATCCTCGCTAAGAGGGAGTGTTGATTTGGCGTAGCATCGGATGTGATCTAGCCATGGAAATTGGTAGAGAGGCTAAAGCACATGAGATCTCCAATACCCATAAATGGTTTGGGCAGATTCTAAACAGTTTGGGAGATATTAAAATAATTAATATTTTTAATTAGTCTCTAAGTCTAAACTTAGGGAAAATAAAATATTAATATGAATTAATATAAAACTGTGTTAGAAGGGTCCAAAAGTCATGGATCAAGCCAGAGTTAATCTTAGTCGTTGGTTAGGGACTTAATCTCAGAAGTTGATTTGTCAACGAGAAAAGTATAAGAGGATGCTTGAGGGTCACTTGGAGGACACACTAAGGGAGACCAGTTAGTTCAATTTCTGGAGCGGGGTTAGCTGAGAAATTGAACGAGTGGTCTGGTGAGCAGTCAGGAGGCAACAAGTATGAAACGGAGAGAAGGGATCAGCCACTGGAGACCAGCGTTGAGGCAGGAGAGGCAGACACGGCGTTACAGGCAGATGCAGATGCAGTATGAGACAGCGTAGTCACTAGAGGGTCTGCATGGGTGTCGCAAAGAGGCCTAGGGCTAACGCAGTCAAGCAGGAGTTGATGCAGAGTGTTTGGAAGTCACACAGAGGTCAGCCAAGCTGACGTTGGGATTAGGAGAAGTGCTAGAGAATTTTTCTCTCTGTCGGTACGCCAATTTGGCACCCTGTTGTACTAAAGAATTGCTGAATAATAAATTTCTCCCTTGCTGCACCAGTTTTCCCACATTGGGTTTTTCCAGGGACTATTGTCCAAAATATGTATCAATGTGTTTGTCTCTGTATTACGGTGTGATATCTGCAACATAATTTGTTTTAATGTTTATTGAAGGAATTTCGTAAATAACTTATTGAAGAATAAATAGGAAAAGTAAATAAGATATTGCAGTGATAGAATTTTCACAAGGTCAACTTGTCTGTATCCGACACTCGACACCCCGTATCCGTCGAATCTCGGATCCTCGTGTCAGGTGACTTAGACCTACAAATTCACATGGAAATGCGGAAGAATAACTCGGCTAGTGACGTCGTTCTCCAGGGTGTTGGAAAATGTAACTATGTTTGGTCTTAAATAATGTACTTAAGTCATTATGTAATGTACTTGTCAAAAGAATAAAGGAAATAGTTATTATCATTATTATTATTGTGACTTATTAAAGCATGGGTTTCATGCTTAGGTCACCATGTTTTAGGTCAAAGTCCCCATTGAGGAATTCTAGGATTTATTCTGAGTCTATAGAATTATTGTACATTTAAAGAGACCCTTCTTGGGCTTTTGAATCATGTAAAAAGGTTTAGCACTGAGTCAAATATGAATTATGGAACCTCCACACCATGTCAGCGTAAGACCCTATTCGACCCCACAAGAAGCTTATAAAAGGAAGGACATCGAATTCATTTGGAGCATCACTTCTCATCAAGTTCAAATTCTCTTTAATGGGCAGAAGCGCGAAGTTCTCTTGTTGCTAGGAAACTCTGTGGCCGGGAAGCCAAAGTGAATGCAAGTTTGGATGAGTCTAAGGAGACAAGGAAAATCGAAATTTTGGTAGTGGTCTCTCACTGTTTCGTGCTCTGGATTTGGAGATCAAAGTCTTCCAAGTTGCACAGGTGCTTGAAGCTCTTAGTTACTGCAAGTTGCTGCATAGTCAAAGTTGTTGGGAAGAGGTCAAACTTCTAGAGGATAACTTGGTGTGGAGGGAAGGTCTGGTCTTGGTCTAGGGTGAAGAGTCTCAAAGAATACTATTGAAAGGAGGAATTACTTTGACTGCATTTTCCCCTCGAAGGGGATTTTGCCCTGGCATGTGCCTACATCTTGTGTCCATTGTTTTATGTGCTGCTACTTTTGGTAATTGCTTGACGAACTAAAGTAAGAAGATATAAAGAATCATAATAATAAGAAACATCACAAGTAATTATCAAAATCAAGAAAATCTTTATTGTCTTTCTGATTTTCCAACATGGTATTAGAGCTTTGTGAAAATTCTATCACTGTAGCAACTGATTTATTTTTCCTACTTATTCCACAACAAGTTATTTATGAAATTACTTCAATAAACATTAAAGTAAATATTGTTGCAGTTATCACACTGTAATACAGAAACAAACAAATGCACAAGCATAAACACATTGACACGGATATTTTGGACAATAGTCCCCGAAAAAACCCAACGTGGGAAAACCAGTGCAGCAAGGGAGGATTTTATTATTCAGCTATTCTTCAGTACAACAGGGTGCCAAACTAGCTTACCCACAGAGAGAAATAATTCTCTAGCACTTCTCCCAATCCCAGCGTCAGCCCAACTGACCTTTGCGTGGCTCTCAAACCCTCTGCGTCATCCCCTGCGTCACCCACGCAGGCCCAACTAGTGACTGCGCAATCTTATGTTACCTCTGCATTTGCCTCTCCTGCCTCAGTGCTAATCTCGCCTCTCTGCTTCATACTAGCTGCCTCCTGACTACTCACCAGACCACTGGTTCAATTTCTTAGCTAACCCTGCTTCAGAAATTGAATTGACTGGTCTCCCTCAGTGTCTTCTCCAAATGACCCTCGAGCCTCCTCTTACACTTTTCTCGTTGACAAATCAACGGCCAAAATTAAGTCCCTAATCAACAGCTAAGATTAGATTTGCCTTGATCCATGACTTTTGGACCATTCTGACAGTTTTATATTAATTCACATTAATATTTTAATTTCCGTAAGTTTAGACTTAGGGACTCCATTAAAAATACTAATTATTTTAATATCTCCCAAGTTGTTTAGAATCTGCCCAAACCCTTTCTGGGTATTGGAGGTCTCATGTGCCTTAGCCTCTCCACCAATTTTTGTGGCTAAAGCACATTCAATGCTACCCTGAATCAACACTCCCTCTTAGCGAGTACCGTGCTCTAGTAATACTCTTCACTGAGTATCACTCTGATCATCCAGCATTGGTCCCTATGTTGATGCTAAGCCTCCCTGCTCAACATCCACTACATTGTTGCATCCTGTACTGCTGCCCATGGCTCTGCTACTGCCACTACTGCATCTGTAAAACTTCTTCTGCATCTATGTTGTTGCTAGTCCTTTCTCCCAATATGGCATCCGCACTGCAACTCCCTCTGCATCCTTGTTGTTATCACTTCCATTTCTACTACTGAAATAGGTTCTTTACCATCCCCATCTTTTCCCTAAAGTAGCCAAACTTTGTCCTTCCAAGGGCCTTGGTGAGGATGTCCGCCACCTATTCTCCTATAGGAGTGTAGCTCAACTATACAGCTCCTAGTTGGACACAGTCCCTGACAAAGTGACACCGAATATCAATATGCTTCAACCTATCATGAAACACTGGATTCTCAGAGAGCTTGATGCAACTCTGATTATCGCACATGATCCTGGTCACCTCCATATTCCTTCTTAATAGGTTCACAAATAGTTTTTTAAGCCATATGGCCTCACACAAAGTTGTGCTTGCCGCCATATATTCTGCCTCTGATGAGCTCAGAGCCACGGACTTCTGTTTCCTACTGCACCAAGAGGTCATTCCCGATCCAATGTTGAAACAGTACCTAGAGGTACTTTTCCGATCCACTAAACTTTTTGCTCAATCTGCATCAGTAAATCCACTCAATTTGATATCCTTACTCCTAGTGTACAATAGTCCATAATCGACTATTCCTTGTAAATACCTGAGCACATGTTTGGCTACTGCCTAGTGCGCCCTTTTCGATTCCCCCATGAACTGACTAATGGTGTTGACAACGTAGCAAATGTCTGGCCTGGTATTAACCAAATACATCAGGGACCCTATGAGCTGCCTGTATAGGGTGGGATCGACATCCTTGTCTTCTGATGCATCAATATTCTTCCAGTTGGTGATCATTGGCGTAGCCATAGGTCAACAGTTCTCCATCCTGAATCTTTTCAGGATTTCTGTAACATATCTCCCTTGCCGAAGGAAGATTTCTCCCTTCTTCTGCCAAACTTCCAACCCTAAGTAGTGCATTCGTCCCAAACCCTTCATATCGAATTTTGTGGCTAGATTCTTCTTGCAGTCCCCAATGAGTCTGGATGATCCTGTAAGAAAGAGATCATCCATGTACAATACTAAGATTAGCGGCTCGTTCCCTACAACCAGATAGTAGAGATTCGGATCTGCGTCACTCTTGACAAACCCCATCTTCTGCAAGTAGCCATTTATTCGACCATACCATGCTCTCGGTGCCTATTTCAGCCCATACAAGGCTTTTTTCAATCTGCATACATAAGACTTCTTCTCATGAGTTTCAATTTCAAAGCCCTCTAGTTGTTCAATGTATACCTCCCCTTCTATTACCTCGTTCAGAAATGTCATTTTGACGTCCATCTGATGGATCTCCCATCCCATCCAGGCTGCAAGAGATATCACAATCACAATAGATGTATTATTGGCTACCGAGGCGAAGGTCTCCTCATAGTCAATCCCTTCCTTTTGAGCATACCCCTAGCCACAAACTTGGCCTTGTATTTCTCAAAACTATCGTCTACAACATATTTGATCTTGTAGATCCATCTTGAACCTACCATTGATTTGTCTTGAGGCCTTGGCACCACCTCCCAGGGATCATTTACCATCATGGAGTTGTATTCCTCTACCATCGCATCTAGCCAAACCTGAGGTTGAGCTTCCTACTTGAAATTGGAAAGCTCTCCATCCTGAGCTACTAATCCCTGATATCTATCTAGCTATTTTCGCTCCCTCTTATTATTTCTTGGCGCACCGATGAAGTCCTCTGCATCTCGCAAAATCTGATGCAGTTCCTTACTAGTTCTTCCTCTGCCAGCAGGTGCTTCTGTTCGCTCCTCCTCCTCATCATGAGAATCTTCCTGTCCTGAGGAAGAATTCTTTACTTCTGTTGGTTGAAGAGGCTTAACCAACGGCTCCTCTTTCGACTACTACTTGGAAGGCATCTCGCGAGATCTTCTAAAAGCCATGTCCTCCATGAACTTTAGATCTCGGTGTACTACTACCTTCCTGCTCCCTGGAAGATAGATTCTTTATGCCTTAGCATTCTCACTATATCCTACCAGATATCCCTTTTTCGTAGTCTAACCCAACTTTTTCCTCTTTTCTTCGGGTATGCGGCAATATGCTAGATTCCCAAATATCCTAAAATTACTGACTTCAGGTGTCTTCCCTGTGAAAACTTTCTCTAGAGTAATCTTGCCCACTACCTGATGAGGAGTCTTGTTCTGAACATAGATTGTTGTGTTGCATGCTTCTGCCCACAAGAATTTTGGCATATCATGATCATACATCATGGCCCTAACTACTTCGACAATAGTCTTGTTCTTTCTTTTTGCTACCCCATTCTGCTCCAGATTATATGGAGTTATCCACTCTCTTCTAATGCCCTCCTTAGTGCAAAAATTAGTGGTGCAAAAATTAGTGAAGTCCTTATCGACATATTCTCCACCATTATCTAAGCGCAAAACTTTTATTTTCTTCCCAGTCAGATTCTCCACCAAAGCCTTAAACTCCTTAAATCAACAGAAAACCTCATCCTTGGTTTTCAGAATAAATAAATCCAAGTTTTCCTTGAGTGGTCATCAATGAAGGTAAGGAAATACTCGGCACCACTGAGAGCTTTGACAAACACAGGTCCGCAAATATCAGAGTGTATCAATCCTAGTACACTCTTGGCCCTGTGTTTGCTCCTAGGAAATGCTACCTTGGCATACTTTCCTAGAGCACATCCCCTGCATACATCATCTCGTTCCGTACTCAGATCCAAAACTCCTGTTACAGTGCTCCTGAAAATTCTCAGAGCTCCGTGGTGCAAGTGACCCATTCTTCTATGCCATAGTTCGTTCAAGTCCTTGTCTCCATGACTGCCTATTAGTGCCATTGGTGATTCTAGTTACAATCTATACAACCGATTACTTTTGATCCCGATCTGCACTTTCTTTTTCCAACTCAGGTGTTTGACGTATACCTTCGCCTTGATGAAGTAGATGTCATAGCCCTTGCCTTGTAGTTGCGACACAGAAAGTAAGTTCATCCCCAATCCTGGTACATGCAGCGCATTTGTAGCACGGAACCGTTCTCCCGATTCTGTTTGAAAAACTATAGTCTTCCCTACTGGAGTACACTTTGCCTTGTTCCCCATGGTGATCTAAAAGTTCATCTTCTCTTCTAGATATTTTGAGAAACACTCCCTGATTCCTGTCATATGCAACAAAGCTCCATTGTCTATATACCATACTTCTGATGATGCAACACTAGTTATACACAACACTTCTTTTTCCAGCCTGGAAGCCAACATAGAGAAATCGAAATCTCTTTCTCTTGTGCAATCTTATGAAAATCTGTGTGAGTCTCCTGATGTGGATGCCTCTACATTGTGGTCTCAACCCGTAAGTGATTTTCCCTTTCTGCCTCTGATTACTCGCTCTGATACCATGTGAAAATTCTATCACTGTAACAACTAATTTAACTTTCCTACTTATTCCACAATAAGTTATTTATGTAATTACTTCAATAAACATTAAAATAAATATTGCTACAAATATCATACTGTAATACAGAAACAAACAAATGCACAAGCATTAACACGTTGACACAGATATTTTGGACAACAGTCCCCAAAAAAACCCAATGTGGGAAAACCAGTGCAGCAAGGGAGGATATTATTATTCAGCAATTCTTCAGTACAATAGGGTGCCAAACTGGCTTACCCACAGAGAGAAATAATTCTCCAGCACTTCTCCCATTCTCAATGTCAGTCTAACTGACCTCTGCGTGGCTCTCAAACCCTCTGCGTCAACCCCTGCTTGATTGCGTCAGGCCTGGACCTCTCTGCATCACCCACACAAGCCCAACTAATGACTGCACAGTCTTCTGCTACCTCAGCGTCTACTTGAAAAGCTCTGCGTTTGCCTCTCATGCCTCAGCGCTAATCTCTAGTGGCTAATCCTACCTCTCTGCTCCGTACTTGTTGCCTCCTGACTGCTCACCAAACCACTAGTTCAATTTCTCTATGAACCCCGCTCCAGAAATTGAACTGACTGGTCTCCCTTAGTGTGTTCTCCGAGTGACCCTCAAGCCTCCTCTTATACATTTTTCCTTGACAAATCAACGGCCGAGATTAAATCCCTAATCGATGGCTAAGATTAGATCTGGCTTGATCCATGACTTTTAGACGATTCTAACATAGTTTTATATTAATTCACATTAATATTTTAATTTCCCTAAGTTTAGACTTAGGGACTCCATTAAAAATATTAATTATTTTAATATCTCCCAAACTGTTTAGAATCTGCCCAAACCCTTTCTGGGTATTGGAGACCTCATGTGCCTTAGCCTCTCCACCAATTTTCGTGGCTAGCGCACATCCGATGCTACCCCAAATCAACAAGCTTTGCTGAAAAAAGAAGAAAAAGGCAAATCCATTCATAGGCACTATCTCAAGGAAAGAGTCTATTATATTCAAGGAAGATGTCTACTCAATCAAGGGTGAGAACAAACTTGAAAGAGTATCCAACTTCAGATCCTGGAAGAAGAGGATTGACCTAATCCTCGAGAAGAACAAGGTACTAGATTTAGTAAGAGGAAATGTAAAGAAACCTACAGAAGATGCTAGGGATGCTGACAAAGCGAAATTCAGGGATTTAGAATTGGTGGCTATGACTCTAATGGTAGAAGGGATAAAAGACGATCTTGTCCCATTCATAGCTAACATCAATCATGCTCAGGAGATGTATGAAGCCTTGTCGAAGATGTTCACTATTAAGAACATTGGTAAAGTAGCAAGTTTGAAGAATGAGCTAAGGAATATGAAAATGACTAAAGAAGATATTGTGGCAACCTTCTTTGGGAAGATAACTAGACTCAAGGATGATTGTTTGGCCATCGATGAGATTGTTCCAGACAAAGAATTGGTGATCATTGCTATATTAGGATTGCCATCCTCTTGGGGTGCATTTGCTTCAGGTCTCAACAGTTGGAAGGTAGCTCCCACCTTTGAAGAATTATGGACCACATGTTGTCAAGAAGAATTAAGGATCTCAATGGTTGTCAATTCTGAAGGAGTATCAAATGCTAATGTTGCTCATCATAAAGGAAAGAGATTGAAGGGACCAAGGAAGAAAGTTGACATTTCTAAGATAGAGTGCTATCAATGTCATAGGAAAGGTCACTACAAGAGTGAATGTCCCGAGAATCCAAGGAATAAGAAGAGAGGAAAAGATCAAGCCAACTTTGCTGAAGAAGGAGACTCAAAGAAAGTCAAGCCTGAAGAATCTGACATTGGGGGCTTACAATATTAAGTCATTTTCTTTACATAAGTTGTTTTATATGTTTTAGAATTTATAGGTTTTTAACATATCTTTGGAAAAGACATTTTTGTATTGCTTTAAGTTTGTAGGTTTCCCTCAAGCTTTGGAGGGAGCTCCCAACAACTCTCAAAGATAAGTATCTCATGTCTTTTCAATTTTGGTTTCATGCACTCATTTAGTTTTGATTATATTAAATACTAATCACCTTTCTCCCTCTGTTTTCTTGATTAGGAAAACATCCGAAGGAAGGAGGATCTCTCAAGACAAGGTTAGTCAAGATTCAAAGCTATGCTTTGAATACATTGATTGAAAGGATTATTCATTTGAAGATCTATTACTAACTTAGTTATGACTAGCTGTATTGAATCTTAGTGATTCTTGTTTGTGTGATTCATCTCTTGATAGATCTATCCACCCCACTCTTAACTGATTATGTAGAACCATAGACAGGTTATGGAAAAACGTAACCGAACGGTATGCTTATGTGAATGTTTGAAAACCCTAAACTACTTAGGGTGATTGTGAAATGCTAGTTGAAGTTTTATTGATGATGTCTTGTTTGGGATTTTGGTATGATCGGGAAATCCTAGCTTGTTAGGGTTGAATGATAACGTCTAAAACCCTGGAACCTTTGAATGATAAGGTCTAAAATCCCAGAATCTTTGATCTGCGAGATCTAGGGATGTTGAGGCTTTGTGAAGTTCTCCTGTTGCTGGGAAAGTCTATTAGTGGGAAGCCAAAGTGAATGCGAATTTGGGTGAGTCTAAGGAGACAAGGAAATTCAAAATTTTGGTGGTGGTCTCTTTCTGTTTCGTGCTCTGGATTGGGAGATCGAAGTCTTCCAAGTTGGACTGCTGCCTTAAGCTGTTAGTTACTGCAAGTTGCTGCATAGTCGAAGTCGCTGGGAAGAGGTCAAACTTCTGGAGGCTGACTTGGTGTGGATAGAAGGTCTGGTCTTGGTCTAGGGTGAAGAGTCTCAAAGAATACTATTGAAAGGAAGAATTACTTCGACTGGGTTTTCCCCTCTAAGGGGGTTTTGCCCTGGCATGTGCCTACATCTTGTGTCCATTATTTTATGTGCTACTGCGTTTGGTAATTGCTTGATGAACTAACATAAGAAGATATAAAGAATTGTAATAATAAGAAACATCACAAGTAATTGTCAAGATCAAGAAAATCTTTACTGCCTGTTTGATTTTCCAACACAAGGCTTAGGAATTTTGGTTCTGAACTCTAGAATAATTTAGCATGGGAAGAGTCGGCTCTTTCAAAATATTTCTCACGTCCCTAAAATTTCGATTTTGATAATTCGTTAATGGCCCCATACACTTTGATAACATAATATTTCATGGCCCCATAAAAAGAATAATTTAATATATGATGTTTCTCTCTTTAAAATTATAATGGCCAAATTTTAAAATCACATGGTCGCTCACTTGTAACGTTGAGCGAATTTGTTGGTTTATTATTATGCATGCAACAATTTCTCAAAAATTTTGTCGCATAGTCACTGAGAGAATTTATTGAGCTCTTTTTAATAAACTCTTATTTTGCTGCACAAACTGGGTTTTCAACTTCTCCGACAAATAGACGAAATAACCCTCAGGCTTGCAGGAAGACCAACTCTAATACCACTGTAATATCCCTAATGGAAATCTTAACAATAGATACCAGAAATGAACTTGAACAACAAAATAATCATAAATAGACACATAACCATCAAATTGATTCACAAATAGATGCCAATAAAATCACTGAGCCATTTTATTAAAATACTGAAAAGAGTACATCAACATGAAGGAATAGTGGAACCTGAGCTTTCCAAGTAAGCCGAGAAAACCCAAAAAAAGATCTTTGACCCAACTGAAGAATGACTCAAGCAATGATGTAGATGAACTGGTGAGAAGACTGCTACCACAAAACTTCTCTCTCCAAAATTCCAATGAAGCTCTGTGAGATTTCTGAGTGAAATCTCCTTAAGAGGGTTGGGTTTTCGTCCAATACCCACTAGCAAACTCGAGGGTTTATGTCCTAGGGTTGCTGCTGAAGTAGAGAATCGGGTTCTCAAACCTCTCTACAAGAAGAAAACACAAATCCAAGATGTCCTCCAATGGCCTCCTCCTCCTCCTTTTTATAAATCTGATGGACCCCTCTAGAACCTCCTATTTTATTATTATCTTAATCATTGAGCACTCTTCCCTCTTTTAATTTCAATTAAAATATTCTTTTTAATGTGGGAAGAGGGTAAATTGGCCACCATGCCTCCCTAGGTCACTGAAAATCACTTCTAACCATCCCATCTTGTAGATCTTCTCATTCCAGTTCCAACAAGCTATTACACTAAGGTGTTCTGTCAAGTATTCCTCTCGGAATGCCACCTTAAGCGTAATTAATTGAGTTAGGCCCAATGATAAACATGTTTTCCAAAAGTTGTCGGAATGCAATGGAACAAAAGGCAAGATGTGCAAATGATGGAATACGCCAAGCGAATGCTATCAGATCCCATAGAAACTTCTCAAAACCCCATGAAACATCTCCAAAAGCCCCTAGGCCCATTGAAGAAGTAAGCCTACACCTGTGACCTATCTGCCTCCAACCCTGAGAGTACATCCTAACCATGCCATGAGGAACACCAGAAAAAGGAATATCATAAAATCCAGCCAAATTCTTCTTCTTAGATATTCATCAATTGTACAACTTAGATACAAGGTACAATAAGAGTGAGATACATCAATCACAATAGGCCTCCTAGGGCCAACCCAAGTCAGTTCACAACTATGTTTGTAAATTGAACGATCTGATCTTTAGAGAGTTGTTGCCATATCATAGTCACAAGAGGTAACATCCATGTCATAAGGAAGATCATCATTGTCATGAATTAGTAATGTCAAATGTCATCAAATGTTATCAAGAATCATCTTTGTCAAGAGTTATAAAAATAGGTGCCATCATTATGAAGTTTCACCATCAAGAATATATTTTCATCAAAGGTTATTGTCATCGGGTGCCATAAACATGGTCATTGTCATCAGATAAGAGCAAGGTCACTGTCATCATATAGAAACAACGGTCATTGTTACAATGTATCATAGGAGTTACTGTCCACATGTCACTGATTAGGGCACATTAGCAAAACTCTAACTGGTTAGGTCTATTAGGGTCGATTCCTCCATTGAATGTCACTATTGTATCAAAGGTCACTGCCATACATAGTTACTACCATATCAGAGGACATTGTTATACTATCCAGACTTCACTGACATGCTGCCTTAACAATACTGCTATATTTTTTTCATGTTCATACTGTCCCAATACAAGATCACTGGCAACATATATTATTAATCACTGTCATATGATATTCTCCATATATCAAAGAAAATACATATGTGACTCACAAGTCATGGAGATAGATGTAGAACACAAAGATAAGTATTTAAGCCATACGAGTCATGAAGAAACAAGATTTCGAACCATAGAGAAACCGAGTCACAAGAATACGAGCCATAAGAATAGATGTATGCCACAAGAGATACGAGCCTAAGAAATAGATGTGCGAGCCACTAAGATTGATTGCAAATCTATAAATAAAAGTAAGCCACCACATATGCGAATCACATAAAGAAATACGAGCCACTGTGTAAGCGAGCCTCAGTGTTAAAATTGGCAACTAGGGCCAAACTCCATGTGGGTCATCTTATTTATGGCAAATGATATTTTTCTTGGATCCCTCTCATCGAGAGGTGTCAGCTTGATCTAAAGATCATCCGATTCCGATAAGTATATATGGAGTTATGAATTTATTTGTGTTATAAGACAATTCATCAAGGTCGGCTAGCAACCAAATAAACCCCACATGTAGTCAATGTTTTTGTATAAATAGAGGTGGCCTTCAAATCATTTCAACACACTTGGGATCTCTTCCTCTCTCTACTTGTCTTTGGGTTTTAGTAGGAGGAGAGATCCTAAGGAATAATGTTGCCCTGATCTAGAGGGCAGAAAGCCAGAACTATCAGAAAAGCCACAAAAGCTGGAAAAGCCCGAACTGCTGGAAAAGCCGGAACTATCAAAAAATCCACAAAAGCTGGAAAAGCCCGAACTGCTGGAAAAGCCGGAACTGTGGGAAGTCGGAACTGCCGAAAAAGCCAGAACTGCCGAAAAAGACAGAACTACTAGAAAAGCAAGAAAAGCCAGAACTGTCGGAAAAGCTGGAAAAGCCGGAACTGCCAGAAAAGCCGGAAAAGCTGGAAATGCCGGAACTACCGGAAAAGTCGAAACTGTCGAAAAGCCGAAACTGACGGGACTGCCAAAACCACCAGGAACAACCAGAATTGCCAAAATTGCCGGGAAAAACCGGAATTGCCGGGAACAATCGAAACTGCCAGAACTACTGGGAACTACCGAAACAGCCGAAGCATCTGTCTCTGAAGGAGAGCAGCGTGCAGGGACAACTAACTAACATTGGAACAGTTGAATGGTACTTAGCAGCAAATACACCAAGCATGCAACGTTACAGCTAGCATGCAACAACAAGCATGCTAAGGGCAACAAGCAAGCAAGGTGCAGCCAACACATAGGTCAAGATGGCAACATGGTGCAGCAATGGCACATAATGTAGTACAGTGATGTGTACAATCATGATTAATGAAGCATGATGAGATGTAACATAGTGATGATGGGTGCAGCATGGTGCAGTGCGGTGAGGTGCAGCATGATGACGAAATGTAACACAACAATAGGTGAAGGAGTCACCTTGGAGAATTAGTTGAAGCAGCATGTCTTCAATTGATCTCATGTATCATCTTCTTAGAGATGATCTATGCTCTTATCTAGATAAGTCAAAGTGTTGACCTCTGTTGTAAACGTACTATCTCTCTCTCTCTCTCTCTCTCTCTGTTGAACTATTGAAGAACATATAAGAAGAATTGATCAACGGTTTCCCCACATTGTGGTTTGTCCCTGGCTAGCACCACATCTTGTGTCCTTTTGTCTTGGCTTGTCTTTTGTGATTTATGTTTATGTTCTATCTGCAGTTTACTTTAATGTTGATGTGATTGCTAATCTGGAAAAGGTATGGAGCTAACTATGAAAATTGAAATAAATTGCTTTAAGCATAGAACATACCTAAAATTAACATGGTATTGGAGCTGAGGTGAAGACAATGCCCATGCAAGAGTGAAAGAGCAATCACCGAAGACAATTGGGAAAGGACAAAAGGATCAGTGGATTCCCATCCCTCTTCAAATTCACCAAGGGTGAAGTCGAAGTAGAGAATATTATCAGAATGGCACAGCAGAATATGGCCTACCTAAAGATGACTTCCTTGAAAGACCGGATCTCAGGGTAGAAGGAAAGGCTGATAACTAGTTCAACCATTATGCGAAGGAGTGTCCGAATGGCAGGGAGACATCACTTGATGATGATAACAATCATTCTAGGGACATCTTCAATGATCAAAGGAATGACAAGTAATGAAGGTCATCAAGGAAATGGCCGACTCTTCATAGAAAGCAAGGAACCCCAGGTATGAAGAATCAAATGTTGTTTCTGATAAGATAAAGAAGCGTTATCTTGTATTGGCCCTCTCCTTCAGATTCTTTTGGAATTTGGCTTATAGATTATAGTGCTTCAAGGCACTTCATCGGATAGATGGGTGCACTCTCTAATTTGGTAGAGATGGAAACAATCATGGGATTATACTTGGAGCAGATGCCACCTATCCCGGAAAGGGTGTAGGAAATGTTAACTCTCAATTGAATAAGGGTAACTCGATTCATTTACAAAATCTCTTTTATGTACCTGATCACAAGAAGACCCTGGTGTCCATCTTGGAAATGGAAGTCAAAGGTTTTAGGGTGGCATTCATCGATGGAAAGGTATGTGTTAAAAAATATAATTTTCAAAGATGTTTTTTCTCATGGGTTCAGGGTTGGCAATTTGTATCAAGTTGTAGGATGGTCCATTGGGGATCATGTCAATTGACATATCGCATCTATAACATCGGAGGTCTACCTATGGGGCCTTACCTGATGTGAGTCAAACGGTGATAGGGATGTCTGAATTCAAGTAGAGCATGAAGGTACATGTCTGAGATGCACCAAAGGAAAATCTTATAAGGGGACCATTCCCCTCATGCAACAGGTCCACAAGTTTGGAACAACCCGAGGAGTTTGAGATTCATGATCGGGAATCTCATGTATACAGGTGGAAGAAAGCCCTCTATGGCTTAAAGCAAAACACCCCGAGTGTAGTATGAGAGGATTGATAGCTATCTGATGAAGCTGAGATTCACTAGGAGTGAAACCGATCCAAACCATTACCCGAAGGTTGTGGAAGATAGACCTCTCATACTGGCACCTTATGAGGACAACCTATTTCTGATAGGTGCAGAACCTCTCATTTGCAGAAGTAAGAGGGAGTTGGATTCCAGATAAACTGCAAGCTTGTGACTACCTCGAGGATCTTAACTTTTAGAAGTTATATGGTAGTGATGTCGAACTAGATATGGGAAATGCCTCTGAGTTTCATAAACTCATTCGCGTTGATGTTCTTGGTGAACTTCCGTCCGAACATATGTTTTGCAGTTAACATGGTGAGCTCATATTTGGTTGAGCCTCACTGGATTGGTGCCAAGAATCTTCTGAGATATCTTCAGGGCACAATCTCTCATGGATTGAGATACACTGCCGGAAATATGAAACTGCATGATTATTTGAATGCTGACTGGGCAAGCAGTGTGGAGGATCAGTAGAGCACTTCTCAGTGCTGGTTCTCTTTGGATTCTGCTTTGATATCATGGATAAGCAGGAAGCAGAAGTCGGTTGCTATAAGCATCGCCGAGACTGAATACATAGCTACGAGTATGATCTCATGTGAAGTTGCCTGGTTGCAGAAGCTCTTAAGTGAGTTGTTTGTACACATGATGAATACCACTGTGATTCTCTGTGACAACCAGAGGGGGGATTCGATTATTAAGAAATCTCGTATTTGATGATTTCTCCAACAGATAGACATCAGATACTGCCTATCTGCGACATGGTAAGTCGATGAGCGAGGAGGCTCCATCGCATTAAGACTAATGTACAGGTCACATACATTTTGTCAAAGCCCCGAGGAAAGGTCATATTTGTGACTTTCCCGAATGACTTGGAGTCATTGAGAGACCTTATAAGGTTCCTGCATGTTTCATGCATCGATCTCTAGGAGCTTTAGGGGGCTTGGGGTACTTACTGGAGTAACATACGACCACAGGGCGACTCACCCTCCCCTAGTGGTGCGCTATGAATAGGATGATTAGTTATTCTATGGGCTGGGATGATTAGTTCTCCTGTGGAAACTGTGGAACAGGATGATTAGTTCTCCTATGGGCCAAGATAATTTGTTCTCCGTGGTGACTATGGAACAGGATGATTAGTTCCCCTATGGGCCAGAATGATTTGTTCTCCGTGGCGACTGTGGAACAGGATGATTAGTTCTCTTGTGGGCCAGGATGATTAGTTCTCTGTGGCATCCACTGACAGGATGATTCATTCTCCTGTGGACAGGATGATTCATTCTCCTGTGGACAGGATGATTAGTTCTACTGTCGAGGCATCCTACCCATGTAGTCTGGGACTCATGGGAAGTACCTCTCATCTGATCAATGAGTAAGGAAATGAGGATAGGGACCATAGTAGTACTATCAATGGACGCATCATTGTATCTGTTATCACCCCAAAATACTCACCTAGGTTGTATATCAGTGATGCTCGGGAACATTATAAATTCAACAAAATGTTGGATGAAATGATGGATGAATGAAAGAAATGTTGCATACTCTAGCCAGATAACCACTCCTACTATGCTTGATCCCAGACATGGGTGAACACCCCCAGACTACAAGGCTTTTAACCACCAATTACTCACAGTTTGAGGATTTAGTGGAAATGGAGAATACTGACCACACCAGCAGATGCACAAGACCATGTGATGGCCAGCTGCAACCAGTAAAGAGGTCTGTAAATCTATTATCTAATGCACAGACAGGATGACAGCTCTCTGGCATTAAAACAACAGAAACCTGCATACAAATTCAATGATACATGCTAAATCCTAACACAGAGGTGGGATGACAGCCCCTCTAATGCTAAATATTAATAACACACGAATAAATGCAAAACAGGCACAGCCTGGAACAAGAAAAAGAAGTGGACAGTGAGCAATTAACAGCAAAAGAAGCTTGCATTAGTTGAAAATGAAGACCAGACGCTGCAGGTATCACAGTGGTTACAGTCTCCAAAAGTTGAGCCTTACAACATATTCACTCTCATCTAACACTCATCAAACTGATTACACCATGTCTCTGGGTATATATAGAATTTGTTTACAAAAATATCTCTACTAGCCTATGCTTGGAGGTGTCTTAATGGATCACCAACCGCATTTACAATTAGATATGGCTTTTCTGCTATAATCTGAACAAATTAATGAACAAAATGGCTCTGTTTGTACTCCGATGTACTTCTCGAACAGGTGGAATGTTGACTGGATAAACTTCCATAACTGCTGCAAGGTTGAACTGCTCGAGGGTGTCCTTTCTCGTCCTTGACTGTGTTGTTCCTTTACTGCACTAGCTGATGATTAAATGCAGGTAGCTAGCTCATAACTTGCTTCTCTGCGTGCTCAGAATTGGCAAAGACCCAGTAATATACATCAAAAATGGACACAGGGCCGAGGAGGAATATTGGCTGCCGGATGACAAAAATGGACGGCCCAGACCCGAATGCGAGTGGCAAGGGAAGGCACAGAGGTGCAGGGACTAAATATTAGTCGTGGATCCAACAAAATGAATGGCAGAGATCGCTACATGGAAGTTATCGGGAGACATATGAATGAAACAAACGCGGACCATTAGATCATGATTACGCTGATCCGACGGTGATCGCATGAGAAAAGCGTTTGGGCGATAACAGGCGGGGAACTTTGGATTATGCGATTTGCGATCAGCAGTTGATTGCGATCGCGATATCGCATCGGCGCAAAACAAGGGAAGCATAGCCTTGACACATATGAGTGCGATATTGCGATCTACGATCACATCGCATTGTAGAATCGCAATCGGTAGAAGACATAGGGGCGAAACCTTACAACACATATGGATGCGATATGCGATTTGTGATCAGATCGTATCGCAATATCGCAACAGCAGAAAACATAGGGTGCAACGGGTCAATGTGCGATAGCGATCAAATCGCATCGCAAAAGAAGGAAAACAGAAATAGCGAGGTTATGAGAGTATGAGGGTCATGAAGGGGAGGGAAGAAAAGACTGTTGTGATCTGCCTTTCTAAGCATAAACATATGGCCAAGCCAGTATTTGGTCTTCCAAAAGCTGAAGTATGTAGCAGAGCTAACACTGGCTCCTTCTGGGGATGAGATCCTCCCTGCAAGGTCTCAAGAACCTGCAGAAAAATGCCTTTCCAACTGAAAGCAAACTAATCAAAATTCCTAGTGTTCCATTGGGCATGGAGTCCACTTTTTTGCACAAAACTGATAGAAACAAACTATTTACAACCTTTAAGGCCAAAGACCTTAAACCACATAATTTTCAAAAATCGCCCATTGACTGGGCCATCAAAGACTGCTTCATCTCCCATACTCTTTAGTATGAAGGTGTTGTTTCCTTGAACCTGTGAAATGATGAAAGGCCCTATCCAAAAAGCATCAAATTTCCCATGATTGCCTTTCTTCTCCTTTAATGCATCCCATTTTAAGACCAAGTCACCAACCTGAAAGTTATTTCTTTTTGCCTTCTTTTCAAAGGCTTCCTTGATCCTTTTTTAATGTGCTACAGCCTATTCAACCAGCTGTTCTCTAACCTAATGCAATTCTGTTAAATCAGTGGTTCTCTTTGCCATGTCTTCTTCTTCATCCTGCTCTGTTCGAAGGAATTTTACCACAGGGAGAGTTAACTAAATTGGGAATACAGCCTTCGTGCCATATACCAGTTTGAATGGAGAACTCCCTGTGGATTTCTTGATGGTCACTCTGTCAGCCCACAGTGCATACTTGAGTTTTGAATCCCAATTCTTTTTATTGTCCTCTAATAGCTTTTTAATTATCCTAATTAAACTTTTTTTAGAAGATTCTGCCAGACTATTTCCCTGCGGATAATATGAGGTGGAATAAACAAGTTTAATGCCCATTGAATCACACATTTCCACCAGTTCTTTTGCCCTGAAAGCTGTTGCATTGTCTGTGACTAACTTATGTGGACAACTGAATCTGGTAAAGTTATTTTCTGTCAAAAACTTCATGACCACATTATGATCGGCCTTCCTTGTAGGGATTGCTTCAATCCACTTTGTGAAATAATCAGTGGCTACTAATATCCACCTGTGCTGGCCACTGGAATGTGGATTAATCTCTCTAATAAAATCCAAGCCCCACTGCTGAAAAGGTCCTTTTGCCTGAATTGGTTTTAGGGGCAGGGATTTCAACTGCTGTTTTCCTTCAAATCTTTGGCACCTGTCACAAGACTTAACAAAAACAAATACATCAGAAAATAAAGTGGGCCAATAATACCCAGCTCTGAGAATTTTATGGGTTGTAGTTTTCCAATAGTGGTGCCCTCCACACAAGTTGTCATGAAACTGCTGCATGACTTGGACTGACTGTTCTTTGTCCAGACACCTCAGGAATATTCCAGATGGATCCCTCTAGTAGAGTAGATTATTATTCATGCAATATTTTGTTGCTCTAAGTTTTAAAGTTGTGGCTTGACTTGTACTTAATTCTGAAGGGATTTCTAGCTTCAACAAGAAATTGATTATTTCAGCATACCAGTTACATGAGGCTAGATTCTCGGCCACCAACTGTTCTTCTACTGTTTCAGCTGTTTCCTCTCTTTTTGTTTGACCATTTTCTGCAATCATGCATAGGAGATCAATGTCTAAAGATCTGCAATTTTCTTCAGCCAACAATTTGGCAAGCCCCTGACCTCTGACCAGCTTAGTGGGCTTCAGCTCGATATTAAATTCAATCATTTTAGCAATCCATTTTGCCCTTCTTCCATCAGCATCAGGTTGAGTTAGGACATCTTTTATTGCAGCAGAAGGCACATATGCAATTATTTTTGAATGCAAGATATAAACTCTAAAAGCCTTTAAGGATTTAATAAGAGCATATGCCTGTATTTCTATAATATCATATCTCAGTTCAGCATCCCTTAAGTTCTTGCTGAAAAATGCCACCAAATGCTCTGAACCTTCTTCATCTTGCTGCAATAGAACAGCGGCAATAGTATCCTTAGAGGCAAAAGAAAATATACGAAACTCCTTGCTGTAGTCAGGACTGATTAATGTGGGAGCTTCCATTATGGCCTTCTTGATGGAATCAAAAGATTTTCTTGTTGTTTCGATCCATCTTACCTCTGCTCCTCTGTTCAACATGGAGGTCACATGCTTTACCAGCTCAGCAAAATTTGGAATAAACCTCCTTACAAAATTTATTTTGCCCAGAAAAGATTGGATATCTTTCTTTGATCTTGGAAAAGTCAAAGCCTAAATTGCTTTGACTCTTTCTGGGTCAATTTGAACACCTGCAGCAGACACAATATGTCCCAACAGTTTGCCTTCATGTAAAGCAAATTGAAATTTTTTTGGATTAATTGAAATTCCAAGCCTCCTGCACTTCAAGAACACTTTTTTCAAATGTTGCAAATGACTTTGATGGGTGCTAGAATAAACAGTGATATCATCAAGGTAAATCAGGACAAATTTATCCTTCTCTCCCACAAATGCTATATCCATAGCTCTCTGAAAGGTAGCTCCAGCATTCATCAACCCAAATGGCATTTTGGCATACATAAAAGTGCCCTAAGGAGTGGTAAATGCAGTCTTTTCTTGATCATCTGGGTGCACAGCGATCTGATTAAAGCCTGAGAACCCATCTATGAAAGACATTACTTTGGCTCCTGAGACCTTTTGCAACAAGTGCTCCATTTTTGGGAGAGGATGGTTGTCTTTCTTTGAGCATTTGTTCAAATTTCTGAAATCAACACACAGTCTGATCTCTCCACTCTTCTTCCTTACCACTACCAAATTAGCCACCCATTTTGAATATCTGAGAGGCACTATGATCTTGGCAGCGAGCAACTTTTTAATTTCTTTTTCAATCAATGGAAGAAGCATTGGATTTATTGGTCTCAACTTTTGTTTGAAAGGGACATTGTCTTTTTCCAGAGGGATTTTGTGCTAAATTATATTCTTGTCATATGTTTTGAAATCACTATATTCCCAGGCAAACACATCAGCAAATTGCTTCATTAATTCACAGTATTCAACACTTTGATCAGCAAACAAATGAGTGGACAGATTTACATACCTAGGCTGACCTGGACTTCCTATATCATGCTTACAAACTGCAGATTGATCTTCTTTTTGAGCAGCTTTGTAAGACACATCATTCTGGTCAAACAGTCTTTCAAGAGGAATTAGGCCCCTAGGAATATGGTTACTAGGAAACTGAACTATGTTGTCTTTACCAATTTTATTTCTAAGCTGGGATTGGGGTTTCTCTAACAGGGCATCATTTTCTTGATCAATTTGCATCTCAGAAAATTCATCAATAACTTGCAGGAATCTATTTATCTCATCATCGTCATCGAAAACTTTCCAGTGGTGGACATTGTCAGGCAAGGATGGTCTATATTTCATTTGAACTTGATAAAGTAGTTTGGGAGGCATTGGAGGTATAAATAGACTAGCAGAAACAGCAAGGGAATCAGCCAGCTGATTTTGGGCTCTAGGGATATATGAAATACAAAAAAAATCAAAAGAACCTCTGATTCTCCATACCTCATCTCTGTATGCTTTCAGCCTTGGGTGCTTTGCTTGAAATGTTTTATTTACTTGCTGGATTATCAGATCAACATCTCCAAACACCTTCAGGTTCTTGATTCCTCTGTCCTTTGCTGCATTAAGGCCCAACAACAGTGCTTCATATTCTGCTATATTGTTGGTCACTTGAAAAACCAGCTTAAAAGACAGCTGAATGCTTTCTTGTTGAGGAGATACTAGCACTACCCCTGCTCCTGCACTTTCCCTGGTACATGCTCCATCGAAGAACATCTCCTAGACCTGACTTCCTTTCTCTTTATCGGCCTTAAGAATTGGTTTCCTGAGCTGCATTTCGGCCCTTTGAGATTTTTCTATTTGGAGAATACATGCTCCAAAATCAGTGTCCACTGCATATATGGGATGATTTGTAGGATTCTTCTCATCACTGATGATAAATGCCAACTGTGCTTCTCTATATAACCTCCTGCTTTCTCCTCCGAAAACTGGGACTGTTGCATAAGATAAATCATTCTGTAATGTCCCACCTAAACTCTTAATCCACCCTCTGGACAACAGCATGCCAAATTTGGGAGGTACATCTGCTACCACAATATCCATAATCATGCTCTTCATAGGCAACTGGGTTAAGGTAATAGCCAGATCTTTAATCAATCTAAGGCATTTCACCTTCCTTGAATCAAAAGAAAATAAATCATGATAGGGTCTAGTGATATCAAGGCCTAACTCTTCCATGATAGCTTTAGGCATTAGATTGTGGCTGGCCCCTGTGTCTAGCAGGCAATTGTGGACGATTTTATCATGAATGGTCAATGAGACATAAAAGGATAGAGAATTATTATCAGCGGGTTCAATCATGGGACTGAGCACAATGGCAAGTTTGTCATCTTGCAAATTGACAGAGTCAGTGGAAGTTTGTTTGGTTTCTAGCTCAAGGGCGTCAAGTATAGGCTTTCTAAATAATTCACTCTTCATCAACTCAACCAGGGGCACAGATATTTTCAATTTCTAAACCTCTAACTCAAAGCTGAAAGAAGAAGATGGCTTATCAGAATTTTTTACCTCTTGAATTGGAGCTTTGAGGATGACTGGATCAGCTGCTGGTCTTCTCTGCTTGATATTCTGGAATTATGTCTGTACAACAGCTTTATGTGAAGGATTTTCTTTGACATTCTTTGCATTGGACCTGAGGTTATATCTCTGCTGCTGCTCACCAGTTTGTAGAACAGCTCCTTTGTCCCATTCTTGACTATTTTGCTCATACAACAAGGATTCTTCATATTCGGCCAAAGTCAAAAATGCAGCACTGCCTTTATCTTCCATGCAGTGAATTTCATCCTCATCTTCTTCAAATTGTTCTTCCTCCATGACTACATTTTGGAAGGGAGCTTTTACGTTCTGGTCTTCTTTTATTTCTTCACCCCTTTGCATAGTTTGTAACTACTCATTTGCTCTTCTGAAAGGATTCTGATTTCTTGGAGCAAATGTATTTTGCTGCCTTGTTTTCCCTGAATTCTGCTCAACCTTTAGCTTAGAAATTTCAGCAGCCAATGACTCTATCATCTTGGTCATTTTATCTAATTTAAGCTCTGAGGTTGAGGCAAAGGAAGAAGAAGCCTCGCCTCTGCCTTCTTCTGTCAGTTTGACTCTTTAGTTTCTCTGCTGCCATAATATTGGATTCCATTTCTAGGGCTGCATCTTGCATATCAGCCAGAGTGGCACATCTTCTTTCTCTCAACAACAAGCAGAAATCAGAGTCAAAAGCATTGGCATATGTGAGTTTGGCAGCTGTGGGGGTAAGCTTTACCTCAGCTGGTATTTTACTATACATTCTATTAAATATTTTATTAAAGTCAGGCAAAGACTCACCCTTTTCTCTTTTCAAGTTTCCAAACTCAATATGATAATACAACAAGTCCTTTTTATCTCCCCATTGCTTCAAAAATGCATCATCTAATGCTTCAATATCTGTTATTGATCTCTGGGGTAACTCTCTAAACCACTTCCTAGCCTCTCCATCAAGGCTCTGAACAAAAACTCTCATCCACACATCATTTTCACTTATATCTAAATTATCAGCGTAACTGTAAAAAGCTGTAAGGTGTTCTTCTGTTGTTACTCCCTCTGTACCAGTAAATTTAGGCATATACTTTTGATATTCTCCCACAGGCATAGGATTCAGAGGGACAGACAAGACTAGAGGTCCATATCTAGCAGCTACAATCCTCTCAATTCTAGTAGGTGCTTGTTGTCCTACCATGACTAGATTATTTGGAAGAATACTAGCAGATTGAATGGTAGGGAGTAATGTGATGGATGGTAGAGACAAAGGGACGTTATGGACAGAATGGGAAGCTTTCTTCGGACTAAGATTCAGAGGGGAACAAACTGTACAAGGGGCTGAACTAATCTCTGAAGGAACATCCTTATTAACAATGTTGAGCTCTAAGTCTTCGAACTATAATTCTTCAGCAATAAAATTACCTTTCAGAGATGAATTAGATTTCTTAGGCTTACCTGATCCTGATGCCCCTTTGTGTGGAGCTTTCTTCGATTTGACAGTCCTCTCAGGGTCAGGCAATGGTTTAGCGAGAGATTTCTGAGGATTTCTTCGAGTATGTCTCACAAACTGAGCCAGAACTTCAATGTAGAGTCACCAAAAGTTGGTCTTCCTCCAATGGAGTCGCTAGACAGATGATTACAACTAAAATATGTGTTCAAACCTTGTCTGTCATCAAAGCTTGAAGTTGTGTT
The DNA here is from genome assembly GCA_000404065.3 of Pinus taeda. Lineage (NCBI taxonomy): Eukaryota > Viridiplantae > Streptophyta > Pinopsida > Pinales > Pinaceae > Pinus > Pinus taeda. Next base: position 125,018 of record APFE030266178.1, on the reverse strand, counting down.
GTTCTCCCAAGGAAGCTGAGCTTAGATTCTCCTTTCCCCGGCAACGGTGCCAATTAATATTATCACCCCAAGAAACTCACCTAGGTTGTATATTAGTGATGCTCGGGAACATTATAAATTCAACAAAATGTTGGATGAAATGATGGATGAATGAAAGAAATGTTGCATACTCAAGCCAGATAACCACTCCTACTATGCTTGACCCCAGACATGGGTGAACACCCCCGGACTACAAGGCTTTTAACCACCAATTACTCACAGTTTGAGGATTTAGTGGAAATGGAGAATATTGTCCACACCAGCAGATGCACAAGACCATGTGATGGCCGGCTGCAACCAGTAAAGAGGTTTGTAAATCTATTATCTAATGCACAAACAAGATGACAGCTCTCTGGCATTAAAATAACAGAAACCTGCATACAAATTCAATGATACATGTTAAATCCTAACACAGAGGTGGGATGACAACCCCTCTAACGCTAAATATTAATAGCACACGAATAAATGCAAAACAGGCACAGCCTGGAACAAGAAGAAGAAGTGGATAGTGAGCAATTAACAGCAAAAGAAGCTTGCGTTAGCTGAAAATGAAGACCAGACGCTACAGGTATCACAGTGGTTACAGTATCCAGAAGTTGAGCCTTACAACATACTCACTCTCATCTAACACTCATCAAACTGATTACATCATGTCTCTGGGTATATATAGAATTTGTTTACAAAAATATCTCTACTAACCTATGTGTGGAGGCGTCTTAATGGATCACCAAACACATTTACAATTAGATATGGCTTTTCTGCTATAATCTGAACAAATTAATGAACAAAATGGCTCTGATTGTACTCCGGTGTACTTCTTGAACAGGTGGAATGTTGACTAGATAAACTTCCATAACTGCTGCAAGGTTGAACTGCTCGAGGGTGTCCTTTCTCGTCCTTGACTGTGTTGTTCCTTTACTGCACTAGCTTATGATTAAATGCAGGTAGCTGGCTTATAACTTGCTTCTCTGCGTGCTCAGAATTGGCAAAGACCCAATAATATACATCACAAATGGACGCAGGGCCGAGGAGGAATATTGGCCGCCGAATGACAAAAATAGACAGCCCAGATCCGAATGCGAGTGGCAAGGGAAGACACAGAGGTGCAGGGACTAAATATTAGTCGTGGATCCAGCAAAATGAATGGCGGAGATCGCTACATGGAAGTTATCGGGAGATATATGAATGAAACAAGCGTGGACCATCAGATCATGATTGGGCCGATCCGACGGTGATCGCATGAGAGAAGCGTTTGGGCGATAACAGGCGGGGAACTTTGGATTATGCGATTTGCGATCAGCGGTTGATTGCGATCGCGATATCACATCGGTGCAAAAACAAGGGAGGCGTAGCCTTGACACATATGAGTGCGGTATTGTGATCTGTGATCAGATCGCATTGCAGAATCGCAATCGGTAGAAGACATAGGGGCAAAACCTTACAACACATATGGATGCGATTTGCGATCAGATTGTATCGCAGCGACAGAAAACATAGGGGTGCAACGGGTCAATGTGCGAAAGCGATCAAATCGCATCACAAAAGAAGGAAAACGGAAATAGCGGGGTTATGAGAGTATGAGGGTCATGAAGGGGAGGGAAGAAAAGACTGTTGCGATCTGCCTTTCTGAGCATAAACATATGGCCAAGCCAGTATTTGGTCTTCCAAAAGCTGAAGTATGTAGCAAAGCTAACATTATCTATCGTACTCCCTATGCTAGGATGACCTCCATTGATCTGGGATCAATGAAACTGATCTAGGATCAGTATGAGTGGTTTGAGACTCTCTTGTGACATTGATCTGGGATCAATGAAACTGATCTAGGATCAGTATGAGTGGTTTGAAACTTTCTTGTGACATTGATCTGGGATCAGTATGAGTGGTTTGAGACACTCTCTTGTGATATTGATCTGGGATCAATAAAACTAACTTCGAGTCAATAAGAGTTATGTGACACACTCTCTTAAGATGAAACTGACTTCGGGTCAGTAGAGAATGGTATGAGACATTCTCGATCAATTCTTCTTCTTCATGGTTTAGCAAAGCTCAACAAATCAAAGCAAAGAAGATAAAGCAAAGCAGAGAAAAGCTCTAGAGATCAAAGCAGAGCAGAGCTCAGCAGATCAGAGCAGAGCAGAGTAGTGTAGGGCACTGATGGTAGAGATAGTACATTCGGACATATGGATCAACGGATGGAGTTCTCCATAGTTGAGAGGGAGTGTTAAAATTGGTAACTAGGGCCAAACTCCCTGTGGGTCATCTTATTTATGGCAGCTGATATTTTTCTTGGATCCCTCTCATCGAGAGGTGTAGGATTGATCTAAAGATCATCCGATTCCGATAAGTATTCATGGAGTTATGAATTTATTTGCATTATAAGACAATTCGCCAAGGTCGGCCAGCAACCAAATAAACCCCACATGTCCTTCAACTCATTTCAACACACTGTCTTTGGGTTTTAGTAGGAGGAGAGATCCTAAGGAGTAATGTTGCCCTGATCCAAAGGGCAGAAAGTCGGAATTGACAGAAAAGCCAGAAAAGCCGAAACTGCCGGAAAAGCCGGAATTGCTGGAAAAGTCGAAACTGCCGGAAAAGTGGAATTGCTAGAAAAGCCGGAACTGCCGGAAGCCGGAACTGTCAGAAAAGCTGGAAAAAACGGAACTACCAAAAAAGCTGGAAAAGCCAAAAATGTCGGAATTGCTGGAACTGCCAGAAAAGCCGAAACTGTTGGGACTGCTGGAACTGCCGAAATTGCCGGGAACAACCGGAACTACTGGAACTGCCGAGAACAGCCAGAACTGTCGGGAACTGCTGAAACAGCTGAAGCATCTGTCTCCGAAGGAGAACAGCATGCAAGGGATAGCTAACTAACGTTGAGATAGTTGAATGGTACTTAGCAAATAGCAACAAATACACCAAGCATGCAATGTTACAACTAGCATGCAAGGGACAACTAGCATGCAACAACAAGCATGCTAAAGACAATAAGCAAGCAAGGTGCAACCAACACATAGGTCAAGATGGCAACATAGTGCAGCAATGGAACATAATGCAGTACAGTGATGGGTACAATCATGATTAATGAAGCGTGATGAGATGCAGCATAGTGATGATAGGTGCAGCATGGTGTAGTGCGGTGAGGTGCAGCATGATGATGAAATGTAGCACAATGATAGGTGAAGGAGTCACCTTGGAGAATTTGTTGAAGCGGCATGTCTTCAACTGATCTCATGTATCATCTTCTTAGAGATGATCTATGCTCTTATCTAGATAAGTCAAAGTGTTGACTTCTGTTGTAAATGTACTGTCTCTCTCTCTCTTTGCTGAACTATTGAAGAACATATAAGAAGAATTGATCAAGGGTTTCCCCACATTGGGGTTTGTCCCTAGCTAGCGCCACATCTTGTGTCCTCTTGTCTTGGCTTGTCTTCTGCGATTTATGTTTATGTTCTATCTGCAGTTTACTTTAATGTTGATGTGATTGCTAATATAGAAAAGATATGGAGCTAACTATGAAAATTGAAATAAATTGTTCTAAGCATAGAACATACCTAAAATTAACACTCAGAGTATCTGAAATACGAGCCACTGTGTAAGCGAGCCTCAGAGTATCTGAAATACGAGCCACTATGTACAATCGAGCCTCAAAGTATAGCATATGATCATGGTTATATAAGATGTGAGCCAATAGACGTGAGCCATTTCAAATTAGATACGGGCCAATAAATGTGAGCCATTTCAAATTAGATATGAGCTAACAGACATGAGCAAACCTCAGAGTATATGTGCGAGCTTCAAAGTATATACATGAGCCATTGTAATTATGTATACAAACCACAACAAGGATGTGAGTCACGTCACAGAGTATAGAGTGTGGTGCGAACCGGTAAGGGCAAGCCACAGTTATACAGTATGAGCCACGAGCCATGAGCTATGAAGTATGAGAGTTGTAGGAAAGATAATAAGAGCCATAGATCAAACGAGCAAGATATATTCACACCATAGAAATGTAACCTCAATTTTTTTTCCATTGATATCTGAATTGCTCTTAGGGATGAGAATTAATCTTCTATTTATAACCTTCCTCCAAAAATCAAAGGGAAGCAAAAGGAGTCAAACCAACTTTAGGGCTTGGAGGGAAAATACTTCAATTCAAATTTTGCTTATAACAATATTAAATAATTTAACAAATAATTACTTTCCCACATTTGTGCCACATCAATAATAATAATTTCTTTAACAATTTGGATTCACCTTTGGCGCATGATGGGCTTCTTTTGGGATAGGAGGTTTCCTATGGGGTTTCGTCACATAGCTGCCCCCGATTTTCAACATTTTTTATGTGTTTGTTAATGAAATTGTCTGATTGAATTTTTGCTTCCACTGAAAATCAAATTTTTATTCACTAGTTAAAATCCTAGTAATATAATTTTATTCAACAAGCTGAAAAATAAATTAGAACAGTAAGGAAAATTGCTAGGAAACAATTTGTCATTTATTGGGGTTCTAAAATTAACATGGTATCAGATCTTTTCTCAAAAGGAGGTCGATTTCTGAATTTGCACAACAGAAAACAACAACAATTTTCTTGTGGGCACTAGAAGGGTTTAACACACGACAGTTTATTCGTTCAGATTTGGAAATGGCAGCTACCAGTCTCAAGTTTGGGGACAGGTTGGAAGGGGCTTCTAACTTTCTAACCCTAGAAAGCAAGGATTACCTTGTTGAAGGAGAATGATCTTTGAGACATTATCGACAAGGAGATTCAACCACCAATAGATGCAACACTATTGGCAGCCTATTAGAAGGATATTGAAACCCAAAGAGTCATTATGGATATCGTGAAAGACCATTTGATCCTCTACTTGGCATGAAAGAGGACAACTAGGGGAATGTTCAAAGTTCTAATAGATTTGTTCCAGAGCAACAATGTGATCTGGAATACAACATTAAAGAAAAAAAATGATCCATCCAGATGTCAAGATTGAACAATGTGACTAGCTACTTAATGAAGATCACCCAAATACGTGTTCAACCTGCAGCAATTGGAGAAAAAGGTGAAGGAGGCCAAACTAGTAAATGTGACACTGAAAAACGAATGGGTTCACCAAGTCTTGGGAACCATTTGTCAAGGGGATTTGCGCTCGAGAGAACCTTCCCAATTGGTAGAGAATTTGGAATGATTGCATCCAAGAGAAGGCTCGAGAAGAGTCTAAGGCTAGCAGGCCTTGGGGGATTTGCACTCGAGAGCACCTTCCCAATTGGGAGAGAATTTGGAATGATTGCATCCAAGAGAAGGCTCGAGAAGAGTCTAAGGCTAGCAGGCCTTGGTGGGTCAAGCCACGAAAGGAAAACGAAAGGGTTATACCAAACAGGTCAAAGGAAGGGTCAACCTCACAACCGCACAGGAAGAAGGACTTGAGTAAAATCAAGTGCTTCAATTGTCACAAGAGTGGGCACTATGCCTCACAATGTCCGAAGAAGAAGGGGAGGGGAAAGTCATAACAAATAACATCATCGACACATGTTGATGAGTTCGCATCCAAATTTGAAAAGGACTTCTCATTGGTCTCCTGTTTGTCTACCAACACCACCACTAGGAGTGCATGATAATTGGACAATTGTGCATCACACCACATGAAAACAACACAAAATCTTTTCAACAGTTTGATAGAGGACTTAGATCTACCTATGGAGCTTTGCAACAATGCCAAATATACAATGAGGGGTGTTGGGACCATCATATTCCAACTCGAGTCTAAAGGGTCACAGGTGGTTATGGAGGCGCTACATCTGCTAGGGTTGAAGAAAATTTTGCTCTCAATCTCAACTATGGAGGGTAGATGATTTGTTGTGTTATGTCAAAAGGGATTGGTGCTCATCTGTCTAGAGGGAGCTAGTCTTGACTCAACAAGAGTCATTGGGATTGGAGAGGGCAATCTCTACAAGTTGCAAGGGATGTCAGTATAAGCCTTGGTACATAGCAGTGATAACCTATGTGAGCTATGGCACATGAGGATGGGACACTTGCACTATAGGGCATTGTCAATTCTAAGGGAGATTGTCACTAGTATCCTAGAGTTCAACATTAAGCAATTGGGAATGTTCAAAGGGTGTGCACTTGGCAAGAATGCCAAGGCTGTTTTTCCAAGAAACAAGAACAGGTCCAAGCGAAAGTTAGATCTTCTTCATTCAGATGTATGTTAGATCTTCATTCAGATGTATGTGGATCAATGTCAGTGGCATCAATATAGGGGTATCTCTATACTATGTCACATTTATAGATGAGCCTTCCAAGAAAACCTAGATCTTCTTTATGAAGACCAAGGATGAGCTCTTCAATCGATTCAGAGAGTTCATGGCCCAAGTGGAGAACCAACAGAGAGGAGGATCAAGGTCTTTAAGTCAAATAATGGGGGAGAGTACACCTCCAATGACATCAAGGATTTTTGCAAGGAGGCAAGTTTCAAGAGCGAGATGACAGTTTCATACAACCTCAACAATATGAAGTTGCGGAGAGGAGAAATCAATCCATTTTAGGAGCTACCAAGGGGATGATCCACGACCAGGATCTGCCTATGTTTATTTGGGAGACATGCAACACCGCAATTTATGTTCAGAATAGGAGTCCTCATAGGATCTTGGGGGACAAGACTCTTGAGGAAGCATTCATAGGGGTGAAACCAGAGATAAGGAACTTATGAATCTTTGGTTGTCCAATGTATATTCATGTTCCTATAGAGAAGAGGACCAAGCCACATCTCTCAGAAGAGAAAGGCATATTTGTGGGATAAGTGAGACTTCAAAGGCACAAGACTTCATTCCAACATGGAGAAAGACGATTGTTAATAGGGATGTGAAGTCTTACAAGCCACTTCTAGAGACAAAGGACGAGGAGCAAGAGGCTTCAAAGGATGAGCAACATTCATCAACTACTTCCAACTCAGGGGATTGAACTTCAAGTGAGGAGGAGGAGTTAGCGACACCTCCTACCAATTCTGTGAGGAGATCTCGATGGTTTGAGCAAACATTGAGGGATACTCAGGAGCATGTGGAGGCTTCTAGGAGCAAATTCAGGGTGAGTAGACCTACAAGAAAATTTCCAAATTACATGGCACTTATGACCAACATTATTGATTTTGAGCCTACCAATTTCTACGAGGCAACAAACCAACAAGTTTGGAGGGATGCCATGATGGAGGAGTATAACTCCATTATGAAGAATGATGTATGGGATATTGTGCCAATTACCCATCAAAATGGGTAACCTTATAGGAGAAAACTTTTCTCCTATTCTCTACATCCAGTCAGCTAGCTAGCAGCCCCTGACATCCACCACTAGCCGATGATGTGCCATTATATCTCCGCCACTTGCATCAGCCATATGTTAAATTTTGTAACTACTTCATAATGTATATTTGGCCACTTGATGTATTTGTATGGAGTATCCTAAAGCATATTTAAATGCTAGAGACAAAAGAAAAATATATTTTTAGTCAAAGTCCTAATGCAACTTTTAAAAGAAGAAAATTGAAATTTTGAAGTTCAAATTTTTGGCTCCAAGTTTATCTCTCAGATTCCCTCCAAGTTAAGTCAGCACAGGGCAAAGAACACACCCATCCGACCCAACAAATCACTATGTAAAGGTAGCTCGACTTCATTCTCTCACCACCAATTAGCACTTCCTCAAGAAGACACTTTCTTGGCATCTTAGTGAAGATAAACAAGGACAAGGAGGACGAAAAAGAAGATGAATTTCATCTCTCTCTCTCTCAAGCTCGCACGTGTGGACAATCTCTTTCGTCTGATTTGCAATTTTTTTGGGTAGTTCTATTGTAGGGGGTCAAAATTTTGCGCAATTGAAGGGGCTGAAATTCTGGGATTACTAGAAATTGCAAGAGGGCCGAAATTCTGAGTCAGATCAGGCAGAGTGAAGTGCTGGATCAAATTGGGAGACTTGACTTGGAGGGGTTGACCAAGTTTGACCATAGGTCTAGGTGTGTCTCTTGTTGAACAGAAGAATTTCTCTACTGAAAAGGTTGTTGGGTTTTCCTAGGGTAAATCTTGTTCTCTCTTTGTGCATTGTGATCTCTATTATTCTACTATTCTTGTATGGTTGAATTTCTGAAGTATAATTGCAGAATGATATATTGGAATAATTTATAAAAAGAACGACATTAAAAGTAATTATTAGTATTTCAGAAACATCGCGCTAATCTTTATTGCACTTAGAAAATCAACATAGTATCAAATCTTTGGGGAAGGAAGGAACACAAAGATCACCTTTGAAGAAACCCTACATTGAGATCACTCTTATTGAAGTCCTTGTTGATTTGCATCCATGGCTTCTTCTATGAAATTTGAGAACAAGTTGGAAGGAGCCTCAAATTTCAGAGCTTGGAAACTTAGAATTGATCTTATTCTTGCAAAGAACAAAGCTTTGGATATTGTAACAAGGAAGGTTGTAGAACCAACTGATACTGCAGGAAAGGAGAAATTTAAGGAGGATGGCATCACTGCCATGAGTCTTATTGTGGACTCTATTAGAGATCATCTAATTCCCTACATTGCAAGGCTTGTTACTTCCAAGAAGATGTATGATGCCCTAACTAATCTATTCACTATCAAGAATGTTGGTCAAGCCATGAGTTTTGTGATGTAAGGATGACAGATGATGACACCGTGGCTTCATATTTCGTAAGGATTTCACAAATAAAGAGATCAAATTCAAGCAATTGGAGAAATTATTTCTGAGAATGAACTAGTGACTACAACACTCAATGGTCTACCTAGATCATGGGATGCATTTGCAATAGGTATAAGTAGCTAGAAGGAAGCTCCTTTGTTTGAACAACTATGGACCTCTTGTGCTCAAGAAGAATCAAGGCTTATATCAAGAGATAAAAAGGAAGAAGCTTCTCAAGCACTTGCAGCTCGCTTGAAGACAAGTAGAGGAAAAAAGAAAGGTGGCTTTCAAAACAAGAAAGTCAAGAAGAAGATCACCTGCTCCCAAAAGGATGAAGGATATGTCAAGAAATCAATGCTATGGTTGTCAGAAATTTGGACATTTCAAAAAGGATTGTCCTAAATTGGCTAACAACAAAAAGAGAAAGGGAAAACAATGTGCCTCCTTAGCTGATGTTGATGATGAACATCCAAAGAAGATTAAAGGTGACAAAGTCTTTTACTTTTCCACTCTAACAAGTTCTATTATAGATGATGATGATGATATGTGGTTGGTAGATAGTGGTACTTCAGACATATGATAAGAGATTGTGGTAATCTCTCTAACATGATGGAGAAGAGACTATCTCAAAGGGTGGAACTTGGAGACAACCAAAACTATGAAGTCAAAGAAGTTGGAAAGGCATCCATTGCGCTGGAATCTGGTAACAATGTTCATCTCGGCAACATCCTATATGTACCAACTTTGAAAAATAATTTTGTCTCTATTTCATGTCTAGAAGATAAAGGAGATAGAGTAGCTTTTATGGATGGAAAAGTACTTGTATGGTCCAATGACTCTAGTATACATGATGTTAGGGTGATTGGAATTTGTGAAGGAAGAGAGTATAGGCTCATGAGTCAACTAGCTCAAGCCCTCGTACATGATGAAATCAATCCAAATGAGCTATGGCATAGAAGATATGGTCACCAAGCTTCAGTATAGAGCATTACCTATATTGAATCAGATACATTTAGGCATTCTTGAATTATAGACAAATCATGAAGGTGTATGCAAAGGTTGTTCTCATGGAAAGAACATCAAGAAACCATTTCCAAAAAGTGACAACAAATCTAAAGAAGTCTTGGATTTAATTCACTCTGATGTATGTGGTTCGTGTTGATTTTTGGTAGCATCATATGTGCTCTAGCCATGAAAATTGGTGCAGAGGCTAAGGCACATGAGATCTCCAAGACCCAGAAATCGTTTGGAGAAATTCCACCCGGATGAAGAGATATTAAAATAATTAATATTTTTAATGGGGTTCCTAAGTCTAAACTTAGGAAAATTAAAATAATTAATGGTGTATTAATATAATATGGGTGAAGAAATTCTAAATAACGAGGAATCAAGCCAAATCTAATCTTAGTCGTTGATTAGGGACTTAATCTCGGCCGTTGAATCGTCAATAGGAAAAGTATAAGAGGAGGCTTGAGGGTAAGTTGGAGACACACCAAGTTGATCAGTCAATTTGATTTTCTGGGGTAGGGTTTGCTGAGAAATCGAGTTAGTGATCTGTTGCAGCGAGGGGCAGTTCAATAGAAGGCCGAGAACACATAGCAGAGAGGCAGAGAAAGCGCTGGAGAGACAGCGCAGAGCCTTGGAAGGCTGACGCAAAGGCAACCAGAACTGACGCAGAGGTTGAGGAGGTCAGCGTTGAAGACGCAGAGGGCTAAGAGGCTGACACAGGCAGTGTAGAGGGCTGCAAAGCTGATGTTGGGCTGAAGAAGCAATGCTAAAGAATTTTTGTGGGGTAGACTAGGAGCTGAGAGGCAGACGCAGAGCCGTAGATGGTGATGCAGTCCCTGGAGGGTGACGTAGTTTTGGAAGGAAGCTTGGAGCAACTTTCATTGTCCAACTAAGGAACAGTCGAGGTCACTATGGGGTTCATCATCCGATTGCTAATCAGTCGGAATATCTGTCTCCGAAGAGAGGTAATTCTGCCAAGGAAAATATCTGAAGGGTGAGCCATTTATGGCACCCTAGTTGTATTCGGAAAACTACATAATAATAAAACCCTCATATCTGTTGCATCGATTTTTCCGCATTGGGTTTTTCTGGGGATGATTTTCCAAAAATAACGGTGTCCCTTGTGCGATTGTCTTAGTTATTTCAGTGGTTGATTTGTATGTGTGAAGGCTGCATTTGTGTTTATTTCGGTATTTATATTTATATATAACTTGTCAATGGAAAGAATAAGTAGGAGATAATAAACCAGATAATGTAATAGGGATTTATGATGTGTCAGATTTAGAAATTTCCACATGGTATCAAATCGATTGTAGATCACAGGAAGATTGAAGAAGCTTGCAGAAGAACTGAAGAATTTGCAGCAATCGCAGTTGTCCCGAGAGACAACGTTGTTCCAGAGTAGAAGCAGCAAGAGAAGAAGTGACACAGAGTCTGCGTCATCATTTCGAGCCAAGGGAATAACCAGCACAGAGGTAGAGTGAGGCAAAAGAGGCTCACAAAGAGATATGTCATCTTGCTCATCCAGGTAGGATTGACATGGTTGGCCGAAGGAGCAGATTCAGCTTTTGTCGGGATTACGCAGAGCCTGAAAGGCTCAGTTTCTTCAGTAGTCGGGGTTTGAGGAGATGTGTGCAGATTGTGATTTGAGGAGCTGGTGGGACGTTGTTTCTGTCAATACAGAACAGTATCTAAGGAGACAGAACCAAGGTAGAGGGAATCACTACCTCGACGGGTTTCTAGCCAAGCAATCCAGATCCGAGTTGCAGTTGCAAAGAGGATTGGAGAGGAGCGGTTCAACAGCTGGCCAGAGGATTTCCAGGAGGGAAATCAAGACTCAAAGGGAGATTTCCCGGAGGGGAGTCGAGACTCAGCGGGAGTCCAGAAGAGGAGTTGAAATGGCAGTGAACGGACTAAGGGATCAGGACGGGTTGGACGGGGCTTCCAACTTTGTCATCTAGAAGGCCAGAATCCTAGCAGTCCTGGATTGACATCGCATCAAGGGCTATGCCTTGAAAGTGCTGGTTATCCCAGTTGACCCAACTGAGAACGAGAAGTATGAGGATGCCTAGGTGAAGGCGAAGTGCATGATCCTTGGCAGGGTCAAAGATCATGTCATACCACATATTGTTGAGAAGAACACAGCCAAGGAGATGTGGGACACTTTGACAACCTTATATCAAGGCTCTTCCGTGTAGCAGAAGATGCTATTGGAGAAACAGTTGCAGTCATATCAGATGCATAAGGGAGAGCGGATAGATCCATTCCTTCTCAGGTTGCAGGAGATTCGCGACCAGCTTACTTCTGAGGGGTCTACACCAGATCTAGAGTTTATGGTCAGGACTGCCCTGAATGCAGTCTCCGAGGAGAGGGAGACATTTGTCCAAAGTATTTTGGGCAGGGCTACTCTTCCCAATTGGGAGGAGATGTGGGCAGCTCTTCAACAGGAAGAGATCAAGAGGTTGACCAAGGCGGGGTGTAGTGGTAAGGCATCTGAGGAACAACAGGGGCTATAGAAGAGAAAGAAGAAGGACATCTCGAAGGTTAAGTGCTTCCATTGTGGGGAGTTGGGACATTATGCATCCCAGTGTCCCAGGAAGAAAAGAAAGTGAGAGGCTTCTGACTCAAAGGCAGCTCTAGCTAAGGCGGAGAAGGAGGTCGATACTGATCATGATTGTGCCCTAAGTGCTCGTGCGCCTCTAGAGAAGAGGTGGGGAGACATCGAATTGTAGTAAGGAGGACTACATGCTAGGGGTAGGATCCTTGAGGTGCCCAAACTCTTGCATCACATCTGGCTACATGAGCCCTTAACGACAATAGCATGATGACAGGTGTCGGGTGGAGCAAAGTGTAGTGGAGCAACAAGGCAGTGCTTGAGTGTAGAAATCTGACGCAACACAGTGGGGGTTGTAGCAGTGCGAGAAGCACATAGATGTATGCAGCAGCGCAGTGGCGACAGAGGGAGCACATGATAGCAACATAGGTAGCTTTAGCATCACGAGGCTTCCAGACTGACCGGGATGTCAGTATTTGGGAGAAGACAATTACTTCTCGGTAACTGAGTTGCAGTAGAGTAGTGAGCAGTGGCAGTGCTAAGGGCAGCATGGGAAACATGTTGAGAGGGAGCTACAATACAAATGTAGCAGTGATAGTGGCAGTGTCATGGGCAGTAGTACAAGAAGCAGCAGTGCAGGGGATGTGAGGCAGCAAGCCATGCATCGGCATAGGTGCTAGTGCGGAGGATTAGTGTGATGTTTCTGTGGTGAAGCATTACTAGAGCGCATTCCTTGCTAAGAGGGAGTGTTGATTTTTTGTAGCATCGAACGTGCTCTAGCCATGAAAATTAGTGGAGCGGCTAAGGCACATGAGATCTCCAAGACCCAGAAATCGTTTGGAGAAATTCCACCCAGATGAAGAGATATTAAAATAATTAATATTTTTAATGGGGTTCCAAAGTCTAAACTTATGAAAATTAGAATATTAATGTGTATTAATATAATATGGGTGAAAATGTTCTAAAGAACGAGGATAAAGCCAAATCTAATGTTAGTTGTTGATTAGTGACTTCATCTCGGTTGTTGAATAGTGAACAGGAAAAGTATAAGAGGAGGCTTGATGGTAAGTTGGAGACACACCAACTTGATCAGTCAATTCGATTTTCTGGGGCAAGGTTTGTTGAGAAATCAAGTTAGTGATCCGTTGCAGCGAGGGACAGTTAGGCAGAAGGCCGAGAACACATAGCAAAGAGGCAGAGAAAGTGCCAGAGAGACAGCGCGGAGCATTGGAAGACTGACACAGAGGCAGCCAAGACTAACGCAAAGGCCGAGGAGGCTAGTGCAGAAGACGCAGACAGCCAAGAGGCTAAAGTAGAGGCTAAGCAAGCAACGCAGAGGGCTGTAGAGCTGACGCTGGGCTGAAGCAGCGCTAAGGAATTTTCGTGGGGCAGACTGGGAGCTTAGAGGCAAACGCAGAGCCGTAGAGGGTAACTCAATTCCGAAAGGAAGCTTGGAGCATCTTTCACTGTCCAGCTGAGGAACAATCGAGGCCACTATGGGGTTCATCATCTGGTTGCTGATCAACCGAAATCTTTGAGGAGAGGTACTTCTGCCAAGGAAAATCTCTAAAAGGGTGAGTCATTTATGGCACCCTTGTTGTATTCAGATAACTGCATAATAATAAAACCCTCATATATGTTGCATTAGTTTTCCCGCATTGGGTTTTTCTGGGCACGATTGTCCAAAAATAACGATGTCCCTTGTGTGATTGTCTCAGTTATTTCAGTTGTTGATCTGTATATGTGTGAAGGTTGCATTTCTATTTATTTTTGTATTTATATTTATAAATAACTTGTTAATGGAAAGAACAAGTAGGAGATAATAAACTAGATAATGCAATAGGGATTTCTAATGTGTCAGACTTAGAAATTTCCATAGTTCGATGCCCATGAGATCGCTTGGAGGTTCATTGTACTATGTGACATTTATTGATGACTTCTCTTGTTATTTTTCCACTGTTCTATGCTAGCACAATCACTTAGCCCAATTCTTTCTTAAATTAGCAATCAGTCTTAAACAAATTTAATCTTCCAATGACAATGTGAAATTGTAGAAAGAATAGTAAATCCAATACACAATAGAAGATAGCCAAGAGAAATAACAAGAGACACAAGATTTGGTCAAAAACTAGGGGAAAACCCATTCAAATTCTTCTTCTATTAGATTGTTATCAAATGTTCAGCAGAGAGATCCAATGTTCCAATTCATCAATAAAGAGTCAAAGTCAAATCTTTGACTTATCCAACAATCCACTAACCAGTATTCAAGAGATAAGCCCAAAAGTCAAATTTGGTCAAGTCAAATTTGCAATTCTCGTCAAAGTCAACAACAACAAATGATGCCCTAACCAATCAACATTTAATAGTCAAAGTGCCTCCAAAAAGTTCGATCTTGGCCACAAAAAACTCGCCACCTTTAGTTCAGTCAAAGATGGTCAAAACAATCCCAAAAAGTTCCTCAAAAATTGGTCAACCTTAAGGTCAACCCTATGGGCAAATAGCAGTGCAAGATTTACGGTCAACCAAGGTCAAAGCTGATCTAAGAACCCTCAAAGTTGATCCAAGAACCCAAGTCAACCAAGCTAAAATTCCCAAAAGTCAACGCTGGTCAAAGTCGAAAACAGAAGAAGAATTCAACCCAATTAGAAAACCTTCTCTCTCCTTCGCACATGTGAAGAATAGCCCTGCAATTTCAGTAGTCGAACCTCTAAGAGAAGAAGAGATGAGTTGATGTGATGCTCCAAAGTGATGTGACAAATGGTGTATTTATATGCTTCTTAGGAGGTCAAATTAACTTATCTAGACTGACTTGTACTTTTGTGTACTTGTGGATTTTTCATTAAAAATTACATTTTTCCTTTACCAAATTAGATTCTTCCAAGGAAAAAGAGAGGCTTCGCTGGATGAGGAAGGTTGCCTGATGGAGGGAATTTATCCCTAAGCTGCCAACACGGTGACCTTGCAGTCGTCAGAGCCACAGTCTCTACAGCGCCGGAGGCACCGAGTGGTTAGTACCTATGGGGAAGTATCGTTAATCAAGCCTTTGCTTGCTTCCCCTTGGCTTCTTTCTCACAACCTACTCTAGAGACTAGCTTCAAAATAGTTAAGAGGAAGGATACACCTAGAATATGCATCTAATTAAAAGCAATCAAGATTCTTGAATCACACCTAAGTCTTAGGATCTAGATAGCATATAGGATAGTTAAGCATTGAAGCAATGGTTATTCATCCGGTTACTTGGTCTTTAATCAATATAAAGCAAGAAATTGACTTCATAAGGCACTAGTCTCACATCTAAATCTAATCTAATCCATAAATCTTGCTAAATCAACCACGTGGCTAGGCCATTCAGTCATGTCTCCCAGACTCGTTAGTTGCGAACTTATCTTTCATTTCCATCTTCTATTAGGGACTACCCCCAATAGCCTATTGTTGGAAGACAACTAGAACAGAGAGGTCAAGGATTAGGGTGATAGCCCCCAACCTAAGTCGTTGTCGCACCGTGCCTATACAATCTGAGCAACAACAATCTCTAACATCTCAAAGACGAGGCTAATCATGTTGTCGGGGCACATTGGGCCTAGTCCTAGTCATTAACATGGTGACCTTGTAGTCATCAGAGCCACAACCTCTACAGTGCCAGAGGCATGGATGGTTCGTACCTAAGGGGAGGTATCGTTAATCAAGCCTCTACTTGCTTCCCCTTGGCTTCTTTCTCACAACCTACTCTAGGGACTAGATTCAAAATAGTTAAGAGGAAGGATACACCTAGAATAGGTATCTAATTAAAAGCAATCAAGATTCTTGAATCACACCTAAGTCTTAGGATTTGCATAGCACATAGGATAGTTAAGCATTCAAGCAACGGTTGTTCATTCGGTTACTTTCTCTTTAATCGATATAAAGCAAGAAATTGACTTCATAAGGCATTGGTCTCCTAGGCTCGTTAATTGCCAACTTGTATTTCATTTCCATCTTCTATTAGGGACTACCCCCCATAGCCTGTTGTTGGAAGACAACTAGAACAGAGAGGTCGGGGATCAGAGTGACAGCCCCTGACCTGAGTTGTTGTCACACTGTGCGTGTACAATCTGAGCAATAACAGTCTCTAACATCTCAGAGATGAGGTTGATCATATTGTCGGGGCACATCAGGCCTAGTTCTAGTCCATTTTCTTATTCAATTGTGCTGGTGAAGAAGAAGGATGATACCCTTCACATGTGCATTGACTGCAGGGCCCTGAATAAGAAGACGTCGAAGAGCCAATACCCAATTCCGTGCATTGATGAGCTGATGGACGAGCTTAGAGGACATTGTATGGACACTAATTTGACAGCTGTATGGAATTTTTGTAGTGGTAGCTGTAATAGTTGTAAGCATAAGCAGGGAGACTGGTGGTCCATAGACTATTTTTAGTCTCATGAACGTTAAAATATCATTTCATTTCAATGTACAGAACAACAACTTCAATAAGTTTACCCAAAAAATTGTTCATGAAACAGCTGTGATAACAAAAGAGGTATCTGTGAAATTCTCTGGAATTGGAAGAAAATTTCTACAAAAATATGAAAGATATATTGTGAATAATAAATGATTGGTTGAATGAATAAGAATGACAGTTACAACTAGCCGTGTGACAATCTAGTTATATGCAATGACACTGGTCGCTGGGTATGTGCCCTTTGACATTTCATTAAAGTAATTACATATTATCATTATTAATATTAAGTTTATAACAGTGACCAATGTTAAATAAAAAAAAAATACAATAATTCACCCCCAATAAAGAATAACTTATTTTATCTCCTACAGTAAAATGTGAGTCGTGATATTTGAACTTTGTGAATGTGATCAGCTTAACCTTCTTTATCTATGAAGCTTCCAACCACCCTATTTATTGTAAAGAATGTAATTGGCCTAATCTTTTCTGTTTAGAACCATTCTGAAGTTTTTGATGTATAAAAGGCAAATGACAAAATGGCAGTTTCTACGTAAAAATATGCCACAAATAAATAGCCTTGTAAATTTAAGCAGTCGAGTCTAGCATACCGCCACATAAGGTTCTTCATGGAGTACTAGATAACCAGGTAGAATGTTGTTCTCAGCTTGATTTTCCCAGCCTCTATCTGCTATTAAAACACTACTAAATTGTGCTATTTCTGGTAAGTCAACTTCATAATCTGTCAAAAAGTACACAAAAGTTTATCCATCAAAATACATATCGATCAGAGAATTTCAGTGTATGTTGAATTGCCCCCCATGACCCACCCAAAAGAAAAGGTGAAATATGCAAATTAGACCACCAGAGAAGGGCACACTTTTTGCGAAAGATAACACTCTGTGTAGGCAAATGTTAAACAATCACCCAATACATGTGCAACGCTGCAACTGCTATCCAGAAAAGAACAGCATACATCTCATATTCCAATCAGTGAGTACCATTCAATACTTGTCCAAGTTTCCTTTCATGTTTGCAGTAAAAGTAAGAACTAAAAGGAATAGAAGATTAGCCACAACAAATCTTTCTTATTTATTTTTGCATCAGCAACGATAAATCAATAATGTAAGATGCTGCAGATTCATATCCTCTATTAACAGAGAAAAGAGGAGAGAAGCAACAAGAAGCCCACACTGAGGATTGTATATACTATCATTTTGTACTTGAGGTAAATATTAGTGGAATATCCATGAAAGTCAGCATTAGAATGCATATAGACACCCTTCATATCAGTTATGTTGACACAGCACTTATTTATTTATGGAAGAAGATCTGCCAAGGATTGCACCAGAGCTTGCACTTTGTAAATTACATTTCAGGTCAGCCCTAAGGTTGTAAATTCACAGAGAATAGATCCAGGAAACCCATAGGAAAGAGGTGAAATTTATGAATTTGCATTGAAGTACTGACAGCAGAAATTTTTGCAATTTCATCCCTTTTCAAGGCTGCCCTGGCAATATTCAATTATCTTCAGCAATAGGAGGTGCCATACATCAGTCTTGAATCTATTATTAAAGAGTTACATGTTACCACTCAAACTAGCAGGGGTCCTAGGAGGGGATCCTATAGAAAAACTACTAGGTCAAGGGGCAATAATGGACCAATAGCTCACTATCACCTCAGCTAAGGCTCCCTGCTTTTTACGGGCTTTCACTGATGGGAGAAGACCCGGTAGAAGAGGAATCACAATGATGAATAGATCAATGATCAGATAAGGAGTGATCCTTAAAACCTATTCACAAGAGAGACTCAATTAGATAGCTTAATTGCTTGAGAAGCAAGGTGATAGACTCTCTAGGAAGGGCATAATTTCTGCCGGGGCAGAAATCCACTAGAAAAGAACGAAGACACGTAGAAGGGAAATTTTCTCCTCAGAGAATTTTCCACTAGAAAGTTCAAATTTCTCACTTACTGGGCAACTGAGCGGTGCTAAGCAGTGACTAGAGGAGTCACTTCGACAGTTGGGTAAGATGGCATTGCATGGGCTCAGAGATCAGGAAAGGTTGGAAGGAGCCTCCAACTATGTCATATGGAAGACTAGAATCTTAGTTGTTCTAGAGGAATATGATCTCGAGGCCTACATCAAAAGTGTTGTAGTTGTTCCTGCTGACAACGATCAAAAGAAGAATTACAAGGCCGAGCAGGGGAAGGCAAAGAGGCTCATTCTCGATGGAGTTTGAGATCATGTGGTCTCACACTTGTAGGGCAAGGATACAACCCGAGAGATGTGGGAAAACTTGTCTTCTCTATATGAAGGCTCTTCTAAACAGCGGAAGATGTATTTGGAGCAGAATTTGTAGTGGAATTTAATGCAGAAAGGAGAAGGGGTGAATCTCTATCTTCAACGTCTTTAGGACACTAGAGACCAGCGTGCTGCAGTGGGGTCCACTCCTCAGCCAACTGCAATGGTGAGAATAGCCCTGAATGGAGTCTCGGATGAATGGCAATTTTTTTACCATAGCATATTGACCAGAGAAAAACTACCTTCATGGGAGGAGATGTGGGTGGCTCTTCAACAAGAGGAGTTAAGGAGGGACCTAATGAAATTCGACCTCAACGGCAACAGTGGGAGTGGCACAAAGACGAAGGAGGAAGAGGAGAACACAACTCTACCATCAAAGGGACAGTAGAAACCGAAGCGAAAGGACATTTCGAAGGTGAAATGTTTCAGTTGTAGCGAGATGGGCCACTATGCATCCCAGTGTCCTTTAAAGAAAAAAGACAAAGATGAGAAACATGATCCTAAGGCTACTTCAGCAAAGATTGACGAGGATGAGTTTTCCATGAGTGCCCACGCATCTCCAGGAGGGAGATGGGGTGATATTGAGTTGTAGTTGGGAGGATTACATGTGGGTAGGATCCTTGAGGAGTCCACCTCTTGAATCAATTCCTTGCTACAGGAGCCCAAGATTCAGTAGTAGCAAGATGGACTTAGTGTCAGATGATGCAATGGAGTGTTTGAAGGACAGATGTAGTATCTGGGGACTAGAGACTGATCAACGTAGAGCAAGGTTGGCAGCAGTGCAGTTGGCACAATGCAGGAGTTAGCAGCAGCGCAGAAGATTCAGAGGGTTAGAATTAGCAGCAGTCAGATTCTAACAATCATTGTATTATGTTGAACACAGTGAAGTTCAACTAATTTTGGATGTTTTTTAGTTGCTTCTCTCAGCAACTAAGTTGTAGTACGGATGCAGTGTTAGCAGTGGCAGTGCTAGAAGCATAACAAATGCAGCATTTAAGAGGGAGTTGTAGTACAGATGCAACAATGGCAGTGGTAGTGTCATGGGCAACAATACAGTAGTAGCAGCAACACAGTGTTGGTGGCAGCAGCAGTACAGAAAGGAGGTGCTTCATAAACAAATCAGCATCCAAGTGGACATTGTTGCTAGAGCACTTTCCTCGCTAAGAGGGAGTGTTAGTTTTTGGTAGCATCGGAAGTGCTCTAGCCTTGAAAATTGGTGGAGAGGGTAAGGAACATGAGTTCTGAAAAACCCAAAAACAGTTTGGTGAAATTCCACCCGAATTGTATTTTATTAAAATAATAATAATTTTAATGGGGTTCCTAAGTCTAAACTAAGGAAATTTAAAATATTAATGGGTATTAATCAAAATATGGATGAGAATGATCTAGAAGGCGGATCAAGTCATGTTTCAATCTTAGCCATTGATTAGAGACTTAATCTCGGTCGTTGAAGACTCAACAAGAAAAGTATAAAATGGAGGCTTGGGGTTCATTTGGAAAGACACACAGAGAGATTGAGGAAATCGATTTTCTGAGATAAAAAGTTCTCAGGAGGAAAATTGATTGGGGAGATCTTGCAGCAAAGAGGAAGAGAGAATCCAGGAGGTCTTTATGGAAAATACAGAACAGAGCGGTGAAGAGAGCTTGCAGAGAGGCAGCGCAGTAACCGAGAGAGCCGACACAAAAAAGTTGCATGTCACTTAGAACCCAGATCTGTTGGAACTGTCAGGAATAGCCGAGAGAGTTGACACAGAAGCAGCGCAGTGGTTGGGAGAGCTCACACAAAAAGGTTGCTTGTCACAAAGACAGAACTGTCAGAACAACCCAAACTACCGAGAACTGTCGGGAGCTGCTGAAATAGCCGGGAGAGCTAATGCAGAGGGCAGAGAAGGTGACGCAAGGCTGACGCAGAGTTTGAAAGGCTAACTCAGAGCCTATGCAAGGCCAGCATAGAAATAGTTGGGGTTAACCAGTCTTGTGCTGGATCAATGGAAATTTTGCTGAATGAAGTGAGGTAAAACTCACTCAGATTTTCCGCCAATATTTTCTTTGTAAAGGATTGCTAAATGAGCATCCTAGATTTGTATTCAGATATTTCTCCTGCATAATAATAAACCCTCAGAGCTACTGCACTGGTTTGCCCGCATTGGATTTTTCCAGGGACTATTGTGTCCAAAACTAAGTGTGTCCCATGTATCTTGTTCTTTGCTCTGTTTTCTATTTCGTGAGATCAAATATTTAATTAGTGTAGGCTGCAAAAGTACTTTGCTTCAGTATTCAAAAGAATAACTTGATGAATGTAATTTAAAAATCAAGTAGGTGAAGTAGATTCAAATTTGTCGCAGTAGGAGTTCCTTCGAGTCTAGGAATTTTCACACTCTATCTGTGTAATACATCAAAAACTCTCCCCCCTCTTTTTTGCGCTATTCCTTCTCCTTATATCTCCCACACCACTGTCTTAGCCTCCAACAAGGCCTTCTGTATTCCTTACCTTCTGGCATGTGGAAACCTAGTATGGTCATTCGGTTTCTCCAAGGCTCTAAATAAGTGGTCAAATTTTATATGGGTAATGAGTGACGTACATAGGTTTATATCTATTTAGTTAATGAATCATTCAAGAATTTTCAACCTTTATTATTAAAAAAACTTTAATACAATTTAATTAACCTTGTACTTTATTAAAGTTTTTAATTTAATACTTATTTTTATAAATTTATTTAATTTTTACTTTTATTAAATTTTTAAATTTAATTCTTATTTTAAAAATTTATTTGATTTATAGATCTAATTTAATTCATAATATTTTATATTTAGTTTATTATAGAAGAATGTATTAATTATATATTATAAATGGTGGTATACATATCAAGCACCCCACTCGACATATTCATCATACTCTGGTGAGTTAGATATTTACTTCACAAATCAATTCATTACCCTATACTTAGACATTTTTCAATATCATCGAATATGTATACTAGTGTAGTACATGCGATGCATGCATATGTAGCTATCATATGGATGCCACATATGCATGCTAATATTCTTGTGTCCCTTATAATAAGAGATGGGTAATTACAAAAGGTGAGGGCATACTTCTCAATGCAGTTATAGCAACATGTAGGTTGTTTTGTGGAGAAGCTATGGTATCTAGGAGAGAGCACTCCTTGGTTTTACTATCCCTTTCAACATATGTTATAACAACAATTTGTTAGTAGATATTATGATAGCAAACTAGGCATATTTATGCCCCCCTTTGAGCCTGAAGGTTTAGCTCAAGTGCTTGAGAGTTGGAAATAGTAAGCAAGAGGTCTCAGGGTCAAATCCTTGAGCTGGTTGTCTCTGCATATATAGGCCTCACTCAATGTCCCTGCCGAATCAATGTACAATAGTATGTGTGGCCCAATATACACTGAGCATCCTCGAAATGAGGGGTAATGCCAAGGGGTTTCCCAAGGATGTATGCTCCAAGGAAACAAATATTTATAACAACCTTTTATTCTAATTCTTAGGGCTATTTCTAGCTATTGAGCAATTTTTTTTGTCAATCAGACTTGTTTTAATTTTTATGATTATAGTAGTGGGCAAGTACTTTTGCATAGGTTGTGTCAAGCATGTTGGAGGTGATCCAAGTTTGAAGTATTAATATGCCCCTAACATACAAGTTTGGTCCACTTACATGCTCATATGATCTTAGTCTCTGATGAACGGTTGCTTTCACTAGAATTTAAGTTGGTTTTTGTTATGTGCTCCACAACAACCACTCCACAGGTATGTGTTATCAATATAGTTCATATAAAAATAATAAATATAAATATAATAAACAATACTTAATTAACTAATGGTTGGTTAATTAGTAATGAAGAGGCATGTCTTAGAGACATGACCATTCATGAAATGGCACCTGCCTAGGGTATATAAGTAGACTCTCATTCTCATTTGTAATATCTTACATCAGTTCAATATACAATATTCAATATACAGTTACATCATACATGTCTTACAATGGACATTTACATCTTTTAAGTATTTTAAAGATTTCCAATGCGTATATGAACTTTGTTCATTACATTGGTATCAAAGCCACGTTCTCTGATCACCAACCTTTGGCCATCAAGTCTTCGTCAACCTTGTTTTCGTCAACACTGAAACATTTCACTACTCAAGTTGGAGTTTCTTCATTTTCATCAATTGGCCCTTGGCCATTACCTATATATATATATATATATTATATATTAAAAAAGGGAAATAAATATAAATTAAAAAAAATAAATAAGTAAAATTTATATGAGAAAAGGATTAAGGAAAATAAAGTGAGAAAAAAGTTATTAAAAAAGGGCTCAGTAAAAATAAATAAATAAATAATAAAAAGAGACATTATTATAAAAAAATAAAATAAAATAAACCAAGATTTTTCATCTCACTTAGATTTTAGGTGTTGCATTCCATATAGGATAGTGAAGCATCCTAAAGCAACAATTGTTCATCCAGTTACTTGATATATAAATAACATAAAGCAAGTATTTGACTCCATTAAGACACTAGTCTTTATGTAATATCCCTTTTCAGGGATATCCCTCAAACACAAGCAAACTCCAACTAGAGATGGACTCTCAACTCTCAAGAGATAAAAATAACAGTAGTGCAACATAATAATGTATACATGGAATATACGCAGATACTCAAGAAATACAGAAAAGAATGCTAAGACATTTTATTATACTGAGTAATGGAAAGAGTACAGGAGGTGATCAGAAAGATAGCACCTCGACTTGCACAAGGCAAGTGAAGAAATACACTCAAAATGGTAATGAAATGGTCTTTCTCTGAACTGCGTCCAAGCTGTCGGAGAACTGTTGTGCTGCTGCTGCTGCTGGAATCAAATGAGGATTTGGGAATGTTCCCCTCCTCAGAAAATGTTGAAACTCTGGAATCAGCCTCTGCTCAATAAACCCAGAAAAGCCCAGAAAGCTTTTCTAAAATAGCTGACCCCCGAAAATCACCCCCTTGAGGATCTACGTTATCCCTCAAGGCTCTACGCTACCACTAAATAGAACCCTCCAAAACTCTGCCCGAAACTCTGCCAAAATCCTCCAAGATGCAAGAGCGGATCCCTTGCTCAATCTCCCAGCCCAAATCCTCCACATAACCCAATCCAAAACTCCTACCCCAAGAGACTGTGTCCTCCTCTCTCAAGACTGTGCAGTCATCAAGATGCTCAATTCCTCCTCAACTCCAAAAATCAATCCTCCTCCAAAAAACTGATGGAACTACCTTGCCCGAGCAAGCACTCGAAGTCCCTCGGGGCTAAGGGTGAGATGTCGGAACGGAGACACTTGATGCACTAAACAGTGCTGCAGACAGGCTAAACAACCAGCGTGCTCTAAATCGAAGTGACTAGCTCAAATGCAACATCATCGAATGCCAAAATGAGGAGGCTCCTCTCTCCTTTATAGCGTTGGCCTCTCTCCAAACCCTAAGGCCCACCTCCTCCAACGTAGCCTCTCTCTTGCCACGTGTTCCTCTCCATTTGCGCAGTCCCTCCAAGTGTCTACGTGGACCCCTTCTCTACATGGTCTTTTAGCCCCCTTGGCTCCCCTTTTAAGTCACAACGTTGTGCTACTAGGGAGTGACTTTATTCAAAAAGTGAGTTATGTCTCCCTTTCCTCACCTTTTTATTTATTAATAACTATAGAAGGCAAAATTGAGCAAAATCGAATATTCCAATTAGCCATAGCTAATTAGGAATATTACACTTTCACAATAATCTAATCTCTAAACTTACTAAATTAACCAAGTTGCTTGGCCATTCAGTTGTGTCTCTCGTACTTGTCAATTGCCAACAGGTCTTGCATCTTCACATTTTAGAGGGACTACCCCCATAGCTTGCTATAGGGAGATAGCTAAAACGGAGAGGGCGGGAATCAGAGTGACAACCCCCGCCCTGAGCATTGTCGCATCTTCCCTGTACAATTTGGGCGAAACATTTTTTGGTGCCGTTGTCGGGGATAGAGTTTTTCTGTCCCTAGTTTTCACGACATTCTCTCCATCTCTTCATCTTCTCATCCTCTCATTCTTCATCTTCTCACCAATCTTCTCATCACCTTGCTCACCTTTCTATTTGCACCTTTAGCACCTAGATGTCTGGGTTAGCTTCCTGTTTGGGTGGCGACTCCACTTGTTCATCCATTCACAAGAGCTTAGACTAGAAGAAATCCTGGTAGCTTGGTTAACCCCACTCCTAATCTTGAAAAGGCTCTAAGAGCTCAGTTAAACAAATTACATTATGGTAAGCATTTAATCTTTCTCGAACAGTAAGCCCTCCCTGATATCCACTTGCTTTTTACTAATCCTATTAATTAGGACATCACGGAGTTTTACAGGCCCTGCAACTTTGCCAATATCTAGGGATATACTCATGCTCTTCCAGATGTTGGTTTGGATAAGATTCCTATATTTCAGGGGAACAATGTAATCACTGTCGATGCTCATCTCAAGAAGTTGTTAGTTTCTATACCATCAGATGTGTTCTAGCCACAAAATTTGGTGGAGAGACTAGAATACATGAGATCTCCAAGGCCCATAAAATTTTTTTACAAATTCCACCTAGAAGTGACTTAATCAAATTATTAACCAATTTTTATTGTTTCCTAAGTCTAAACTTAGGAAAACTGGTTAATTAATCAATATTTATTAAGTCATGGTGAGAATCATCTAGAAACTCACACGAATCGATTCCAAGATGATCCTAGCCATCGATTAAGTTTTAATCTTAGTTGTTGGTGCTCCAATAGTGGATTATAAGAGGAAGTCGATGGGCACTTGGAGAATACACTTGAGAACACCAGAAATTTGATTTCCTTGGCAGAACGATTTCCACAATAGTAGCAGTCAACTGCTAGAGAGCCGAAGATCGAAGCAGTGAGTGAGCGTCAGGGATAGTGAGTCTGGAGCAAGTTTTCCAGATTCAGAGAGGCAACAGCAAGAGCGTCGAGTTATTCCCAGCAAGGCAGCACAGAGGACTGCGCAGTTGCTTTAGATTGGCAGTTCGATTTGCTGGAGAGAAATTAGTTCTCAAATCTAGAGGTTGGGCAAAGGTCCTTGAGTGTCGGAGGGATGATTTCCTTAGAAGATGCAAGCAGAACGACTTCATGAGAGACTGGTTGGAGGCTTGATGTCATACAGATTGTGAAGAGAAGCACAGAGGTTGACCTAGAGGGTCTAGGAGGCTGAGTTTTCTTAACACGGGTTATGTCGGGATTGCTTGTGGAGGAAGGGTAATTCCCTTCAATAATTTCGCCTAGATTTTCTTGTTGTGGATTGCCAATTTCAGGCATTCAAATTGTACTCAGATTTTCACTGTTGCATAATAAACTAAAACCCTCATCTGCTGCACCGGTTTTCCCGCACTGGGTTTTTCTGGGGACCTTTGTACAAAAACAACGACGTTATTTTTATGAGTGTGTGCTAGTGTTTTCTCCGTTCCAGCACTATTTATTTTTCCACAGTTTTATTTGTGAAGGTTGCAATGTGTTTGTTTCGATTTTGTCATAGCAATAAACTGAATAATTAATTTATCAGTTAGGAAAAATAATAATAGTTGTTGCAATAGGATTCTAGTATTGGAATTTTCACATGGTATTAGAGTGTAAGTGATCAGCCAAAAGCTCAGAAGCGAAGGAAAGAATTTCACTGCTCAGAAGAAGTAGTAGGCTGAAATTTTTGAGGTAGCGGAGTTCATTGCCAGGCAAGCCGAGTTGCTTGGGGAAGTTCGATTTTTTTAGTGCAGGAGACAAAAAAAGTTTGAATTTCCCAGATTAGTGATTCCAACAAGCAGAGGGAGCTGCAACAACTCAATTTTTCGCCAAGCAAATTCCTGGTTGGATGCAGAGTGTTTTGTTGTAGGTTGCAGAAGCAGAATCCGCGTCAGGAGGAAGAGAAAAGCACACACAACAGAGGGGAATTTTTCCTCGGGGAACTTCGAGTCTCGAAAGTTCGAATTTCCAATTGCAGATTGGCAATAGTAGCAAGCAGAGGCACGCATTCTAGAAGGGAGTGCGAATAGCAAAGCAGCAGCCGAGCACAGAGAAAGAGGGAGTTTTGGACAATATCAGAGATGGCCACAACAAGAGATCAGGATAGATTGGATTATTCCCCCAACTATGTCATCTGGAAGGTCAAGATGTCCTTCCTGTTGAATGAATATGGCCTGAAGCTCTACATAGACAGCATTGTGGTAGTTCCCCAGGACGCTGATCAGTTGAAGGAATATAGGAAGGAGATGGCACAAGCAAAGCGGTTGATCCTGGATGGAGTCTGGGACCATATAGTCTCACACATAGCTAACTAGGATAATGCCAAAGAAATGTGGGATGCTCTCACCACGCTATATCAAGGCACATCCGAGTAGCGAAAGATGTTCCTAGAGGTGAAGCTAAGATGCATCAGGATGCAGAAAGGGGAAGGCATAGATCCCTTCCTCACCAGGATTCAAGAGGTCCGAGACCAACTTGTAGTTGTTGGGCCAGCGCCTCAACCAACGAAGCTAGTGAGGTTGGCACTAAACAGTGTCTCTGAGGAGTGGCAAGTTTTTGTCCAAAGTATATTGGGTAGGGACAAGCTACCAAATTGGAACAGGATGTGCGTCGATCTGCAATAGGAGGTGTTGACCCTGCCACTTACACCTACCTATAAGTTAGTGGGAAAAGCCTTCAACCCCACAAGGTGTGGTTGGCGGCAGGGAACTCAGAGAAGGGGCTCTTTAAGATTTATAAGAAAAATTGATATGAGAAATACCATAAATACATAAGACAAGCATGAAATACAAAAACATCCAATGCCTTCAAAGTATTACTCTTTAAGAAATGAAATTGTATTTGCTTAGAATGAAGTGAAATGCTTTCAAATGGAAAGCCAAAATAATCCTGAAAAGTGAACAATAAATTGTTAGCACAAGATATTATAAATGCTTTCAAGATGAATAAGTCTACAAATCAAAGCATGGAAACTATCTTGTTGAAAAGGATACAAAAATAAGTCAAATGTCAGACCAAGATGACAACATGCAATTAAGTTTGCAACCCAAAATAATAGTACTTGAAAGTGCAATCAACCATTTATGACAATAATTAAACCACAAGATGAGTCAATTTCCAAGTACAAGAAAAATTAAACTTGTTGCAAAACTAAAAGGAATTACAATGCTTGCATCCAAAGTGCCTCTTGAAATGAGATTTGCATGTGAGACTTTAAACCATCAAGATAGCAAGAAATTTAAGAACTTTGCAGACAAAGCAAATATGATGGAATGAGTTCTTGGTTTATTTTATTAATTAGCGCTAAGGCAAAGTTACAATTGAACTCTAGTCCTCAGACCTCACCCTCGCCCAAATGTTTGGATCTCACAATGAGGAGTCAATAGAAGTAGAGGGTCCCTAAAAGTTTATTCAACCAACTTAAGTTGAAGGTAAGTTCTAATGAAGCTTGGGGCCTTCCTATACTAAAATGCCTAGATGAAGTGCAAATTGTGTTAATTCCACAAATTAGACTAATGCTTCAAAGAAAAATAGTTTGCAAAACTTGAGAGCGCATGCATGTGGGAATTTAAATACAATATTAGTAAAAAATTGCATGTGGAGTGAAATGTATTGATTTTAAGCATACGAAATTTAAAAGCTAGAAAGCTAAGGAAAAACTAAAAGCAAGATTAGGCTATCTACAAGAATCCCTCCTCTAAATGAGGAAAGGGGATGCCATGGGGAAAAACCCAAGCTCCCTCCAACAATTTTTTTTATCTTTTATTAGCACTTAAACTGGGTAAAAATGGCTCTAAGAAGGCAACCCATGTTATGCTCTTGACCTGCGAGAAGATGCCAAAATACCAAATATACAAAAAATACAACCTAGAACACAGAACAAAATGAGAAATAATAGCATATATTTTATTATTCAGAGATGAAATCAATGTTCACTTGCCTCTTCAAGGGGGCCCCCTCCAATAGCGCTGGGCTCGATTACAAAATAAGACACGACGCTCCTCAATGGGGAGTCTCTATCCTTTATATATAGGATTCATACATGCAATACCATGGGTCAATACCATGGTTCTCTTAATACCATCTATCTAATACCATGGCCCGTTTGTAACTAACTATGGTCCCTTTCTCTAAATGCAAGTCAACCATTTACAATTAATAATATGGGCTTTATTGACTCTTTAACTAACTATAACTATGACTCGATCCTATTACATAAATAAAGGGGTTAGGGTTGAACCCTAACATGCCCTCCCCCATAAAAACATCCTTGTCCTCAAGGCTGAAGCTGCAGAAACTGCTGAAGAATAGTGGTTGGTTCCCAGGTCGCATCTTCTCGATAGGTGTCTTTCCACTTGACGAGGACTTCTTGGATCGTGCTGCCGCGCAGATGCCATTCTCGCTTGTCAAGGACCTGCTCAGGTTGGAGCCAAATTGAACCTTCTTCATTCAATTCAGGTAGACTGGTTTGAATTCTGCAATTGTGCCCCACCACTATCTTGAGGCATGATACATGGAAGACGGGATGGATTTCTGCAGTGGGTGGCAAGCCTAGCTTGTAGGCTACTTCGCCAATGCACTGAAGTATTTGATAAGGTCCGTAGAATTTTGGAGATAATTTCTTACGACCCTTGTCTTTGAGTGATGTTTGCTTCTATGGTTGCAGCCGCAAGAATACCTGATTCCCTTCTTGAAATGTGCACTTTGAACGATGTTGGTATGCCTGTTGCTTCATGCAATTTTGAGCTTGATGGAGATTATCTTTGAGACGAGCTAGCATGGTTGCATGGTTCTGTAGGAGTTGATCCACTGCTTGCACCTTAGAGCATCCAGGGATATAAGAAGTAGGTGAAGGGGGGATTTGACCATAAACTGCTTCATATGGAGTCATCTTGGTGGCGGCATGATAGTTAGTATTATACCACCATTCAACTAAAGGTAACCACTGTACCCATTGATGTTGCTTTTCTGAAGTGAAGCACCTGAGGTAGGTCTCTAGACATTTGTTGATGGCTTCAGTTTGACCATCAGTTTGGGGATGATAGGAAGTACTTAGTTGTAGTTGGGTGCCTTGTAGCTTGAAAGTTCCTACCAAAAGTTACTAGTGAAGATCGGGTCACGACCAGACATAATGGAAGTGGCCATGCCATGTAATTTGAAGATCTGGGCCATGAAAGATTGAGCCACCAAAGTGGGTGTAAAAGGGTGGGGTAGGGCGCAAAAAAGAGCATACTTAGAAAGCCTATCCACAACCACCATGATGACTGACTTGTTGCCTGACTTCGGAAGACCAGTAATGAAATCCATAGAAACATCCGTCCAAATTGAGGCAGGGATGGGAAATGGTTGTAAAGTGCCTGGGGACTTGACTGTTTCTCCTTTATGGTGCTAGCACACATCACATTCAGCTACAAAAGTAAGAATGTCGGTTTTCATGCCTGTCCAAAAGAAGGAACGACGAGTGCAAGCATAAGTCTTCTGAAAGCCTGCATGGCCTGTAGTGGGAGATGAGTGCAATTCTGCCAAAATGCGCGTTTTGAGGGTGGATGTCAATGATATCACTACTCTATCCTTGTAGCAAAGAATCTCATCCTTCCAAGAGTAGCCCGCTGTGGAATTAGGATCTGCTTGCAAGTTATTAATTAGTTGGGAGAGCGAAGGATGTGAAAACCATTCCTTGCGAGCTTCTTCAATCCAATCTGGAATGGGAAGAGAGATTGCTAACAGGGCGTTGTCCTCCTCAAATTGGCCTGATAAAGCATCCGCTACAACATTTTCACACCCTTTCTTGCAAATTCTCATAATCATATCCCAACACTTTGGCTAGCCATTTATTTTGTTGTGGCGATGATAGTCGTTGCTCCAAAAAATATTTAAGGCTTTGATGGTCTGTGCAGATTTGGAAACGTGCCCCAATAAGTATGGTCGCTAGGTATCCACTGCATGTAAGATGTCCATCATCTCCTTCTCATAGGTCGATTGTCCTAGATGTTTCCCACATGGTTGTTGGCTAGTGAAGGCCAAGGGTCGACCTTCCTTCATTAAGACAACCCAATACCCGTACCTGAAGCATCACATTCAATCACAAAAGATTTGGTGAAGTCGGGTAGTGCCAATACAGGAGTGGAACACATGGCCTGTTTGAGAGCTATAAATGCCTGTTGTGCTTCATCAGTTTAGAGGAATGAATTTTTCTTGAGAAGGTGAGTGAGGGGTCTAGCAATGCCACCATAATTGCAAAAAAATTTGCGGTAGTAGCCGGTGAGACCCAGGAATCCTCTCAAACTCTTCAAGGTCTTTGGTTGGGGCCAATCCTACATTGCCTGGATCTTTTCGAGATCCACATTGACACCTTCACACCCCACAATGTGGCCTAAATACTCGACTTCTTCCATGCCAAAAGAGCACTTGGACAATTTGACAGATAATTTATGCTTCCGGAGCAGTTGCAAGAGTAGGTCTACATGCTCAAGATGTTTTTCCCAGGTGAGGCTATAAATGAGAATGTCATCAAAGAAAACAAGGATAAATTTTTTGCGATATGGTTTGAGCAGGTGATTCATGAGGCTCTGAAAAGTGGATGGGGCATTACAGAGACCAAATGGCATCCAGAATTCATAATGGCCTTCATGAATTCGGAAAGCAGCCTTCGGAATGTCTACTTCTTTCATGCGTATTTGGTGATAGCCTGAGCGAAGATCTAGCTTAGTAAAGAATTGAGCCCCATTTAGTTCATCCAGCAAATCATCAACAATCAGGATGGGGAATTTATCTTTGACCGTAACCTTGTTGAGTGCCTTGAAGTCTGGACACATGTGCCATTCCCCATCTTTCTTGAGAACCATGACCACAGGTGATGAATAAGGACTGATGCTAGGATGAACGACACCAGCTTCCAGGAGTTCATTGATGATTTTTTCAGTTTCATTCTTTGGGCGGAAGGGTATCTATCTGGGTGCACATTCGGTGGTTGTGCCCCTAGAACCAAAGTGATACTATGATCATGTTCCCCTCTAGAGGGTGGAAGCTCATGAGGTTTATCAAAGACCTGCGGGTGGCTGTTTAAGACCTGTTGCATCTCAGGATGAATATAAAGAGTAGTGGGCTTGATGGCCTGGATGGCATTAAATTGGGCGATAACTCCATGATGGCCCTTTTTTCAACAACTTTTGCATTCGATGTAAGCTAATGATAGGAGTACCTGCCTGGAGTCCGCGGAGGGTATGCATGTGGTCCTTCCGCTTAAAGCTCATATATAACTCCGAGAAATCCATTGTGATTGGGCCTAGTGTGCGGAGCCATTCAGCACCCAAGACAATGTCACAACTACCCATGTTGATGGCGAACATGTGGGTCTTTAGGTGGTAATCTCCCATCTAAAGTTTGATATTTTCATGGCGGCCTTCACATTTCATTGTCCCCCCATCAGCGATCTGGACCTGGAAATTAGAGACTGCTCTGACAAAACAACGCACCGCTTCTGCGACTCTCTGATGGATAAAGTTATGTGTGCTGCCACTATCAATCAATACTACTACAAGGCAATGTTTAATAAAACCTTTGATTTTGAGAGTTTGGGGAGAAGAAATGCCTGCCAAAGCATGGAGCAAGATGACTGGTTCTTCTGGTGTAGTTGGGAGCTCATTGTCTTGCTGGTTGTCCTCATCTTCCTCCTCTGGTCCATCAAAGGGTGGGGCTTCCTCAGATGAACTGTGATTAGTAGCATCAATTTGAAAGAATTTGGGTTCCTTGCATTTATGCCCCGGGGAGTATTTGTCATCACAGTAGTAACACAATCCTTGCTTTCTTCTTTCATCCATTTCTGCGGGGGACACCTTTTGAACCTCAAGTGTTTGGGTAGTGCCCTGGGCCTGGGTGGGGCGTCCCTTGGCTATGAAATTTGGACAAGGTGACTAGGCCGCTAAAGCACATTCCACTTCAATAGCCTTTGTGCAAGCTTCCATCCATGTGGCTGGGTGGTGCATCCCGACGTGGGCTTGGATGGCTTCTTTGAGACCACTTATAAAACATTCCAAGTAGAATTCATCTCCCAAACCTATTGTGCGGAAAGCCAATTTCTCAAAGGCTGTAATATAGTCGTTTAGTGTGCCTGTCTGTCTGAGCTTAGTAAGACGACCCAAAAAATTAGATTCACGGTCAAAGCGGTCACAAATAGATTTTGCGAACATCCGCCCAGTAATTGTCCCTGGATAGCATTTATAATGCCACTGCCACCATTGTCATCTTTCTTGGTCCAAGTAAAGGCCTCCCACATGTAGTTTAGTTTCATCATCTACGATGTGATTCAGAGTGAAATATTGTTCCATTTGTGCTACCCATATTGCCAAATTAGAGCCATCAAATTTGTACATGTCCAGCTTGGGAGGTTGAGGGTGGGAATGTTGGTGATTTCCATGGAAGTGAAGATGATGGCTAGATTCTCCTTCAAGGTCTTCATTAAAACCATTTGCCTCCGAGTGTAACACCGACTTGCCCTTTGTGACTGTGTCTATTAATGTCTTCAGTTGATCCATTATCCAATCCAAACTGTTTTCAATGGTGTCGATCTTCTCATTGGCCATGGCTTGAACTCTGGTTTTTACCGTACAAAGATCCCGGTCACTTGTCTTAACTTTTAAAAAATTCGGGACCACGCGAAAATTGAAGCTAACAAGTGAATGGTACCACCGTGTTCAGCTCATGTGCAATATAGCTTGCACATATCAATCCAAGCAAGATGACAAGCATAAACTAATATTAATTCAACATGCAAAAGAAATTAAACGCAATAGCAGTAGTATGAAAGGACATCACCTCATAACGCAAAGAGAACACCAGCCAAATAGCCCCAAAGTCTTGATTTGTATTAAGAAAATATACAAGTACAAAATGGCAGAGTTTCCTCAAGCCCAATAGCTTATTACATGATACAATATGAGAGCCCATGGTTCTATTATATAAAGAGTTGGGAGCAAATCCCGATGAAGAATGGCAATGACAAATGGCATTGGAGCCAATCCCAATGTAAAAGTGATTAAACAAGTGGCATGAGGTGACAATCCCAAAGAGAAATTTGAATTTGTTGAATAGAGCTCCAATGCTAAGTGTAAAAATCAAATTCTGGCAAGTGGATATCATTTTCTTCTTCCCTTATATGCCAAATTCGAATTTTATGATAGAATGACAAGTGTATATGGGTGATAACCCATGTGGGGACAATTTCCCACAAAAATTTCCACAAAATATTCTCCCAAATCCTCTCAAATGTGCATTAACTTCACAAATTCGAATTTCCAAGTAAACAACTTTCTCATTTAATGCCAGAAATTCGATTTTATTTGAGCACGTCTTTTCCTTGATTTTAAGAGTCCACATCACCTTGGGACTTCACTTTAACTCCCCCATAATTTTCCACCTCATTTCCACAACATTTAGCATGTATGGATATTTATTTTTCTCCATTTATTTAATTTCTGACTTAATTAATTGCCAGATTTCTCAAGAAACTTAGGAAAAATGGGTTTTGAAAGTTCAAAACACATTTTTAACCCATCAAAGTTTGTCATAATAGAAAGTTGGGGGTGAGAGGTGCAAACTTCATTACTCATACCCCATACAACTTCTTTAGACATCACTTATTACATTACAAATATAATTTTATTAGCAATTTCCGCAGTGTGAAAAATCTAAAAAATTAAAAAATAACTACCTAGACCTAACCAAATTCCACGAAATTTTTTGTGTGATCTAGTATGGTAATATACATTGACTCTAGACACTAAGATGTGTTAGGAGCTCAACCTTCAAACCGTCACCCCAACTTTGGCGTAAAAAGTGAGTGAAAAAACTTAGAAAATTATCCGCCTATGAAAAATAAGGGATAATTAACCAAATAAAAAAAGCACTCCAAGGTGTACTTGTTTGTTGATCGAGTCTCAACATCCTAGGCTTGTTATAGACTTAAAAACTCATCATTACTAGTTTCACTTATTACAATTCCCCGCAGGGTGTGGAATCTAGGTACAAGAAAGATGATGAAAAGATAGAAGTAGAGTTGAAAAACTATGTTGAATAATGATATCTGATGGTACAAGTGTCCTCTGGATCATCCTTGGGCATGGAGTCTTCATATAATCATCAGGTGCCACTCCAATGGTCAACAGGAGGAGTTGAGGCGAGCTTTGCCAAAGAGCTCTATCAGTGGCAGCAGTAGCAATAGACCAAAGGTGGTGAAGGAGGAGGAAAATGTGGCCGTCGCATCAAAGGGTCCCAATCAGGGGTAGGGGGAGCAGAGAAAGAAGAAGGACCTGTCAAAGCTCAAGTGCTTCAGGTGTGGTGAGCTTGGTCACTACAGCACCTAGTGTCCTCTCAAGAAGAATGACAACTCGAAGAAGCAGAACTAGTAGGCAGCTTCTGCAGAAATCGACAGGTTGTCCTCCAAATTAGAGGAAGACTTCGCGATGTTCATAGATATACCTCCAGGAGTGAGGTGGGGAGATTTGGTACTGTAGTCCTAGAGAACTACAAAGATTGGGGCAAGGACGTTGAGGAGTCCACCTCATGGATCATTACCTTGCTACAAGGGCCCATAATATTCAGTAGTAGGATAGATCAGTGGTAGTTGATCCAATTAGTACTAGAGTGACAGTTGCAAACTAGTAGTAGTCAGATGCTGAGGAGCGCAGTGGAGTGTTGACAGCAGACCAAGTGGTTCAATGCAAAGTTGGTAGCTGCGCAGATTGTTCAGTGGTAGTGCAGATGCTAGTAGCAGTTACGACTCAGGAGACAGATGCATCATACTGAACACAAATGACTCAGTATTTTGGATACCTCTCAGTTGCAGTAGTTGTAGTTGCAACAACAGCAGATGAGAGGAAGTAGCAGTGTAGATGCAGAATTGGCAGCAGTATGGCAGTGCCAGCGACAACACAGATGAAGCATCAGAGTTGCACAGTAGTTGGTGGGCAGCAACAGCCAGACATCAATAGTGTGACAAAGGTGATACAGAGACAGGGTGTTATAGCAGGATGTGCAGCACTATAGAGAGAACACAATCCTCGCTAAGAGAGAGTGTTAGCTTCTGTTGCATCGGATGTGTTCTAGCCACGAAATTGGGTGGAGAGGCTAGAATACATAAGATTTCCAAGACCCAGAAATCGTTTCTGGAAATTCCACCTAGAAGTGACTTAACTAGATTATTAACCAACTTTTTAATGTTTCTTAAGTCTAAACTTAGGTTGATTAATCAGTGTTAATTACATCAAGGTGAGAATCATCTATAAACTCATACAGATCGATTCCAAGATGATCCTAGCCATTGATTAAGTTTTAATCATGGTTGTTGGTGCTCCAACAGTGGATTATAAGAGGAAATCGATGGGCACTTGGAGAATACACTTGAGAACACCATAAATTCGATTTCCTTGGCAGATCGATTTCCAAAGTAGCAACAGTCAACTACTGGAGAGCCCAAGATCGAAGCAATGAGTGAGGGGCAGGGACAACGAGTCTGGAGGAAGTTTTCCAAATTCGTAGAGGCAGCAACAAGAGGGTCGAGTTATTCCTAGCAAACCAACGCAGAGGACTGCACAGTTGCTTCAGATTGGCAGTTTGATTTGTTGGAGAGAAATTCGTTCTCAGATCCAGAGGTCAAGCAGAGGTCCTAGACTGCTGAAAAGACGATTTCCTCAAGAGAGGCAGGCAGAACAACTTCATCAGAGACTAATTAGAGGCTTGACGTCATATAGATTGCGCAGAGCAGCGCAGAAGCTGACATAGAGGGTTCAAGAGGCTGATTTTTCTGAAGGCAGACTATCTCGCGAAACCTTTTATGGGTATTAGGGAAAATGTGTTCCTTAGCCTCACAAACACCATAGAGACTAGAACACATGTCCGTTGCTACCAAAAACTAAAAACCAAATATAAAAAAAATAAAAATAAAATTATCATAATCAGAAATTAGAATTTTAATAATTGGTCAATTAATCTAATTGAGGTGTTTTCTCTCAAAACTTTTTCTAGGTATTGGAAAAAATGTGTTCCTTGGCCTCATAGCCACCATGGAGACTAGAACACTTGTCCAGTGCTACCGAAAACTAAAAGCAAGTAATTATCATTAACAAAAATTCTAGTTTGCACTTAAATTTCAACACACAACTCCACCCATTTTTATTTCAAAAAATGTCATCTTTGTGTCTACACTGGCACTAGTACTCACATCCCCACCTATGAATATTGTATACTTAACTAATACGGAAAGATGACAATAAAGCCATTGTTAGGTGTTAAAAGCTATAACACATCAATTTTGAAAGATTCTTTCCCTACAAAATTGTTTTCCCAACATTCTCTTTCTAGTTAGTATTTAGTCTTGACTAGCATTAACTCTACAATGTTGAAGTGTTCATTCAAATTTCTTTTGAACCCATAATTAAAGAAACACTACATGCTACTATCAGATTTGAAGTTTATAATAATAGCTTAGTGGTGAAACATCAAGCTTCTTTTGGTTTTGCAAGAACAAATACAACTAAAAATAAAGGACTGGTATGAATTTATGTTAAACTATACCTCCACAATCAAAATCATTTATAACATCTGTATGATGACATGTTAGCGCTTTCCTGGCATTTTTTGACTGCTCCATGATATTTTCAAGCTGAATCCTGACTTGTGCCTTTCCCATAGAAGAATTCTCAAATGCAAGGGCCATATGCATATCCTTAATGGCATCTTCATAATTTTTCAGATTTCCATGTACCTGCCCCCTTCTGTACCATGCCTGTCATAGTTAAATAGGTACAAGTTTAGAAAGTAAAATGATGTCAACACATCTGCCTCCTGTGTCTCTCAACATAAACCATACAAACAAAATCACAAGAATTGAATAATGAGGACCAACAATAAACTAAAATTCAACAATGAAAGACTCATAGATAAAAGAAAATTCCTCTTAAAAATGAGGTCACAAATGTAATACATTAAACCCTAAAGAGATATATTCCCCTCAATGACAACATATGAGTCCAAAATACAAAGGAACTTAAAATATGCTTCTCCTTCCAATTTTTAGAACAACAAAGCAGAAGACAGTTGCAAACACGAATTTTTCTCTCAAAGGAAAGCTCTAGATCCAACCCAAGAGAACTAAAACAAAATAATATGGCAAATAGGCTCATAAGATATGGAGGAGAAAATTCCAACAATTAGAAACACAAGCAATAGCAATAAGTGAATCAAAGGTACTGATACACCAAAAAGATTAAGCCCAAATAGAATATCAAAACCAAAGATCAATTTCTTTAAGGGGAAGATTATTTTTAACAAAAACAACTAGATTATTATCAGATCACAATGTCATTCCTATACCCACACGATGAGGATAAATTCCCTCCTAAAAGAGTTATATAATATTTCTAGTAGGACTAAAAGGAACAACATATTGTCATGGACAAAATTATTTTTGTACTTTCTACAAAATCATCTACAAGTGTATTGCAGTGAACTGACTCCCTAAAACTAAAAACTGATATGTGCAAACGAATTGATTACTCAATGTTAGGTGATTCATTCAATTCAACTTGTATGACTGCCCTATTTCATATTTTCAAAAATACGTTTCATCTTTTAATACTCAGACACTGCGCCATATCTTCTAGTACTTTTACTTGTCATGGCAAGATATCAAAATCTGTAGCTTCAAAAGAATGATTGTCCTGCTTCAGAAGGACATAGATCAGTTATGGCATAAGTCATATTTTTCTCTTGTGACTTTGTCATGCCAGAATTCGAATTGTCATTATCCCCTTTAAAGAAAAATATTAAGATGACTTCCACTTTCCTGATCTCTTGTTGAAAATGTAGCGAGTGAAGGTCTTCTGGCTTGTGCCTTAGCCAATAAAGACCTCAATTTGTCTTTCTCTAGCATGAGTGCGAGCTCATGAATTAGACTTCAGTTAGCATGAGCTTATTTCCAGTTCACTGGAATGATCATCAAGATGGCATGAGTAGAGTTGGAGCTTCAATTAAGTGGAGTCTTCATCAGTTTGACTACAGAACAAGGTGATAGTTACAAGTTTAGTTAGAGCGAGTTAGTCTTCAGCCTTGACTGAAGGAAGAATGAGTTAAGACTCTAAGTGTCAATTGGAGAGAGAAAGAGTATCACTCTTAGTTAACTCACTATCAAAACTCGACTTCTAAAATTGAGCTGGCCCTTCCTTGCATGTTCGAATTGGGTCTATAAAGAGGAGGATGAAGGCATGTAATACACACACAAGTTTGTGAGATCATCTTTTTGTTGAGAAATAAAGAAGCTATAGATTAGGGTAGATTTCTCTTAACTTGATAATCACATGTGAATGTTTATTGGCTTCTTTTAAAATTTATATTCTTCTTAATCAAGCAATTACCAAAATGTACAAAACATGACGATCACAAGAGACAAAGAACACAAGAAATTAGGGTCCAAGCCAAGGAAAAACCCCACAAGGGGGAAAACCCAAGAAAACCCTCTTCTTATAGAATCAAATCAAAGTGAGACATCCAAGACCCAAGACCAAGACCAAGACAACCACAAAGACCCAAGTAAGCACTCATTTATTCCATCTTCAGCAAATCACAGTCAACAAAAGTCAACACTGGTCACTGGTCAAACCTCAAAAATTTGCTCATCTCTTAAAATTTTGGCACCTGAAATTTCAGGCCTGCAATACCACAGAAATGGCCTCAGAAAGCTTGCACATGTGAAAGAAATTATGGCACAAATTTGCTCGTCTTCTCTCTCCTTTGATTATCCTTTCTATCCTTTTACTTCGGCTAGTTATCTTCTTCTTCTTGGCACAAAATTTGATGTGTGAGTGAGTGTTCAAATGAGATCGAGCTGCCTTCTATTTATACATGTCCAAGAGGTCGAATAGGTGCCTCTTTAGGCCGACTTGTCCAAGAGGGTTGACTGGGTCTGTGGAGGACAAAATTAACTTTTTGACTCAATAAAAAATTCATTTTCCTTTTCTTACAAGAAGTCCAAATAGGACTTTGACTCAAATATATTTCCTTGACCTATAATAGATTTTCTTTTAACTCAAATAACCCTATAAGCACGAATAACATGCTTTGACTAATAAAATAATAACAATAAAAGATCATTTTTCTTCCTTTTGCTTTTACATGAAATACAAGTACAATGATAATTATGAAGACCGAACCTAGTTACATTTCCAACACTCCCTCTTAACTAGGGAGGTATTCATAATGACACAACAGAATACTCTCAAACTGGAATATACTCATAAGAAGGGATTTAGATTGATAAGCATCTACATAACCAACTTTGTCAATAATAAAATAGAAAGGCCTCAACTAACAAGCTCTATCTCTCCACTAGATCAGAGCACAATGCTAGGAGGCAGTGAAGATAATATCGGCGAAATATCGCCGAATATCGTAAATATCACGATATTTTCGGGGCGCTGAAATATCACCGACAAAATATTGCGATATTTTTGGCTCCCGAAAA
This sequence comes from Pinus taeda, assembly GCA_000404065.3. Lineage (NCBI taxonomy): Eukaryota > Viridiplantae > Streptophyta > Pinopsida > Pinales > Pinaceae > Pinus > Pinus taeda. Next base: position 84,442 of record APFE030266178.1, on the reverse strand, counting down.
TATCGCGATATTTCCGAGATATCGGCGATATAACAGCAAAATATCGCGAGAAGATATAAAATATCGTCGGGCATGTTTTGCCGCAGCTAGAAAAAGGAAAAATCATTTTTTTCTTCATTTTTGTTTCTGAGTGTTGGAGAAGGAAGGGGAAGAGTTTTGTGGTGGTTGTCAATGACAGTTTGAGGATCAAACAACAATTATCACCACCAACTAAGATTTTTTTGTGGATCAAAGATTGAAGAATAGTGAGACAAACTTCATTTCTTCCATTAACAGATATGTTCTTAAAAACCCCTATGTTAATGATTTTTTCATAGATTTAGGGTTATGCTTGCTTGCCTCTTTGCCTACCAACATTTTGTTTCTTTGTTTTTTCCCATTTGCTATGATTTTCATGCCCATGAACCAATGTAAGGGTTTTCTCCATATTTGGACAACAAGCTTCACTTTTTTTTTCAACTTTCTTATGCACCCTCTCTTATTGCCATTTTTCATTCACATTGCAAAATGAAAATAATGTAGTCATTTTTTTTGAATGAGGTGGTTATTACTTATTATTTTTTCATTTTGTGTTGGGGGGTTTAATGCCAATTTTTTGTTTTTTTGTGCCCTAGGTTTGAATTAGTTCACTACAAATGTCAAATATGCCAAAAGCCTTGGACCCATTTTGGGAGTATGGGGAGGCTGTTGGTGGGGCAAATCAGGGATATATATCATGCAACTTGTGTGGGACCAAGATGTCAGGAGGGGTTACACGATTGAAATACCATCTGGCTAGACTCTCTGCATATGATGCAGATGTAATGCCTTGTATGGTTTCTAGTGCAAAGGTTATACAAAAAGCTCATGAAGCAATTGCTGAACAAGACAGAAAGAACGCTGCTAGGGAGAGGCCAATGGTCTCATATAGATAGCTTCTAGTTTTATTTGTTTTGCAACTTTTGCTACATATAAGTTTATAACTCATGATGATGAAATACTTTTAAAGTTTTATATATGTGATGTTATTTCGTTTGAGTCCTTGATTGGACAATTATCACTATCAGGGATCAGCAGGATATGTGATGTTATTTTGTTTGAGTCCTTGATTGGACAATTATCAGGGATTAGCAGGATTTGGTATCACCTTTGAAGTTTTATGTATCATTTCTATTTGACATCATATATATCAGTGCCTTCTTCATATTTATGTGCCAATGTGTTTAGTTCATGTTGTTATTGCTTTATATGTTTAGAAATCAGAGAAGAAAAATATATATGTATATATATATATAAATATAAAAAAAAAAAAAATAAATAAATAAATAAATATAAATATAATAATAATATAATATATAATTAAAATATATAGTATATTATATATATATAAAATAAAATAAAATAAAATAAATAAATAAAAATAAAAAATAAAAATTTAAAAAAATAAAAAATAAAAATAAATAAAATAAAAATTAAAAAAAAAAAAAAAGAATTATATTATGCATTTTCATGCTTGTCGATATTTCCGATATTTTGTCGATATTTCCGTTGATATTGACGATAAGATATTTCCTGGACCCTTGCTGATATTTTTCCGATACCGATATTTTCAACACTGCTAGGAGGCATAAATTTGGACACCACTACCGCCACTCTCTAGGGACATACCCATCTGGATGTTCACCAGGGATGTGCTCACAGGACTATTCTTATCTTGGATACCCTATCCTCAAAGAATATCGGTCCTGAGGACTACTCTTATTTTGGATACCCTATCCTCAAAGAGTATCGGTCCTTGGGACTACTCCCATTTTGGATACAATTCCTCAAGAAGTATGGGTCCCAGACGCTTACCCAAGCCACCATTCTCCCTACCAGTTCCTTCACTAAGCTTATGGTTGTTAGTCTTGGCCATAGTGCATGGCACATGGAGAATATGGTGTCCATCCTCATTGCCTCTCAACCAGCGGGGAAATTCTTGCTCCCTCTCAAGCAGGGAGGAATAACCACAATACTCATCAAACCATTGACTACATGTTCTTTAGTGAAGATATGTTGTAGCTACTTGGCTCCTATCTGCATCACATCACAATGAGCTTCGACCTTCCTGGTTTTATGTCAATCCTTGTTATAACCCTATTTTCCACTCCAATATAGTGAGAGAAACCCAAGATCAACTTACCTCGGTCATTGGCTAGAATGCATACCCTTTCACCTTTTCTTTTACTTATGTGAGATTTATTCCATATTAAAAGGGTGAAATTACATAATTGAGCAATTTCTCATAGTTTTTTGCCAAAATATTATAATTATGAGATAATAATTATTTCATAATTGATATAATTGAGAAAAAACTCATAATTGTGAAAAAGGTTTCTAGAGTTTGTCATTCCCAAGAATATCAACTTGACCCACTTGTGTATGAGTTGGCTAGGGATCCATTATTGTGGAAATTTCCTAACTTCCCAAGCCCCCCCTAGGTATCCAGATACATTCTCCTAGAGAATAGAATGAGCCTATATAATCTCACCAAGAGGAGAGGGGGGAAGATCTAGTATCCATATTATAGCACGAGAGCTCTGCTATATTTGGAGGAGGAGACCATGCTACAAGCTTGAGGAGAGGATCTCACTTGTGAAGCTATATTTGCATCATTTTTCTTATGATCAATAAAAATACATGTCCCCTTTCTTGTAGACCTATATTTTTGTTTAATTACTCATGTTAATGATTATTTCTTTAAGTTGATGGTCTTCTACGAAAGGTTATTTCTAGTCTATGTTTTGTGATGCTTGTGTGTAGGTAGTAGATCTATAGTAGAAGGTGAGATCTCCTGGTTGTAGCGAAGATTTTCTGCATCGAGCCCAACACTCTTCACCAATCTGCAAGGGCTCCAGGTTCTAACTCAAACTCTTAGTCTAGGGATTGCATTCATAATTGGTTGCTTGATCATATGGTTTGGGATTCATCTCTTTGATTGAGTTTGGTCATATATTTTGTTGTCTAGTAGTATTGCTAGCACCATAAGGCTGCGGAGCAACAACTACTTGTGCATAATTTATCACAACAGAACTGGTGCTTTCGGTGAGAGATTTTTCTCTTTTGCCCTCCTTGCTTTGAGATCTCTTCCCTTTTCTCTTGAATCTGGTTTTTGGTGTGTTTCTGATTTTTTTCTGAGCCATTACAAGCCTCTCTGGGGTGTAAATCTAGTAATCAGATCCTTAAATTGTTTTTGTGCTCGCGCTATAATATGGATACTAGATCTTCCCCCCTTTCCTTTTGGTGAGATTATATAGGCTCATTCTATCCTCTAACAGAGTGTATCTAGACACCAAGGGGCTTGAGAAGTTTGGAAATTTTGGCAATAATGGACCCCTAGCCAACTCATACACAAGTGGGTCAAGTTGATCTACTTGGGAATTACAAACTCTAGAACCTTTTTCATAATTATGATTTTTTTCTCAATTATCTCAATTATGAAATAATTATTATCTCATAATTATAATATTTTGGCAAAATAATTATGAAAAATTACTCAATTATGTAATTTCGCCCTTTTAATATAGAATAAATCTCACATAAGTAAAAGAAAAGGTGAAAGGGTATGCATTCTAGCCAACAAATGAGGTAAGTTGATCTTGGGTTTCTCTCATTATAATGGAGTAGCAAAGAGGGTTATAACAATCCTCCCATATCTTCAACATGTAATCAAGTAGTCTTTCAAACACCTTGTGGAGCCAAACTTCTTCACAATTGATTGCACAAGCCTTCAAATCTTCTTCCTTTGTAATAGAATTATGTTTTCGCATTTTTCCAAGAAATTATATCAGCTTTCAATCATCAATAGTATCTCTATCAGCATCAGTATTGTGAATCAATGTGTTCCTGGATCGAACCAATCATCTGTTGGTACAACGATATCAAAACTCTTCTACTTCTTGCCAAAGGGTCTTGTCATTGATTTGTCATCTTCTCTTTAGATCATAAACTTCTTTGGATTTGATGACAAACTTCAAGTAGTATTGTATCTATTCAGGATCTAACAACTTCCTCTTTCTAGCTAAGGTAGGTAAAATTCTTCCCTTTTAAATCTTGCTTTCATGCTGCCATCTAATTGACTTCTTTTGATGCATACTCTCTTCTTGTCTTCGTGCTTTGCTACATTCTTCCAAATCTTCCATTTGTTAGTCAAGTTTAGATCGATCTTGTCTTGACCTATAACCTTTGTTAGAAGACTATGAAAGAACAAAAGACAAATTATATAGACAAAATCAAAATAGTAATAATTAAAGAAAGTAGGTATAGATTCTAGAATACTTAGGTATAGAATACTTATCCTTTTAAGGAGAGTCAACTCCCTCTTAATCTTGGACCTTTTCATCAACCTTGTCTTCACATCAACATGATGTCATTCTTATCAATCTCAAGAGTTAGGTTTTCTTTTTATAGCAGAAACAATTAGTTAAGGTTTTTGTTCCCAGGATTTTTTCTAACTCAAACTTTTTGCTACGGTTTACAAACCCTAGATTCTCCATGGTCACCAAGGCCTGCTATTCAAGAATTGCAAAACTCTTACAAGCATGCTAATGGGTTAGCTGCAAAACCTAATGTTATCATTCACATGCCTTTAATCCATTTTACTTTTTTATTACAAGACTTAGTCTTCTCATGCAATGAAATACTTGGCATATCAACAATCTACAAAAACCCTTTTTCTATCACATCTTTATCTTTCAAGAGAACAACTCATCCATGACCTAGGTCATTTGTTCCAAAGAATATATGTACCACATTTAACATTACCTGTCCTTCCTTGCAGAGATCTCCACTTTGAAATGTGTCCTTTTCTACAGATCAGACTTCGATGAATTAGTTTTGCGATTGCTTCATGTGCTGGTATCATAGGGATAAGTTTCAAATGTCACATTATAGTTCTTCAACGTCTCAGTCTAGGATACGAACCAAGGAAATTTCTTTGAGTTGTTTGCTTTGACAAACTTCATAGATAGGTCAGCACTATGATGGAATTTACTTTTCTCTTATGTATACAAAGGTAGTATGGCATCTTCACATATTTATGCCTCAGAGATGTGCTTCAAATTTAATTTTGTCCATACACTTATACAACCAAGTCTTCAAACTTTGATCTTGGAGTAATCTACAAAGAATAGTATTAGTCTTGTTGACCATGTACATGTCAACAGTCCATGAAGCAGAGTATATAACAAGGATAAATTTTTTGAGTCAGTATCATCTTTGCAATCCCAAATTCTGCTTTTATAATGTAAAAATGATTCTAGTATGAGTATTAGGCCATGAAACAACACCTACATAAGCCTATGATTCTTCTCAAGGGGTTTCACTCTAGGGAATTTTTTTAACCTCACAAAATTATCTGTGTTTGTAAATAAAGATAATTGGCAGAGTTTTTCTCCCAAATTTACCCCAAAGCTAGGGTGGATCTCATTGACAAGGTCTTAGGTGAGTCCTAGTGTTAATCGAATCTATGTATTTTACCATACTAGATCATGTGTCTTGTCGTGGAATTTGAGTCTTAAGAGTCTGTGTCTCTGTGTATTTCCCCTTCTAAAAGTTGAATTTATAATATCTTAATGTAAAAGCGTTATATAGGAATATTTTTGGTGAATGGTTCCTCATAATTAGAACACCATTACCAAAATATTTTTGAATACACTTAGAGGTTAGAAAAATCATTTAATCCCCTCTTAAGTCTAATAATTAAATTTCTAGAAAAAATAAATTAAAATTAGCCAGAAATTGTCAAAAAAAATGAAGGGAAAATTAATTACCCGCCAAGTGGAAAAATCATTCAAAAATTATATGGGGCTATTTTCAAGAGAAAATATTCAAATAAAAAATAAAAGCCTCATTTCCAAGGCAGAAGGACCCAGTCCAGAAATTCATATGGGCTAGAGAAGACTATTTCCTAGCAAATCGAAGTTTTTGAACGAAGCAGTTAAGAATTTTGCACAAGTAACGATAAGTCTTTGAAGGTCCTTCAGTGGTCCAGAAGTCAAGGTTTGACCCTCTAGCACAGTGGACAAAGAAAATCAAACTTTTTTGGAGATTTGTGCTGGCTAATCAAGGGATCGAATTTTTTCATTAAGGATCAAGCCATGGATCAATGCAACTGGTCATTATTTCCACTTGGAGGGGTTAAACCATCTCATTTTTTTCTATATAAGGAAGCTTTGAAGCTCCTCATTGTAACTGGAATTAAATTGAAAATCTTTTGTACTAAGCTAAGCTCTACTAGAATAGTTCTAACAAAAAGACTTTGGGGTTTCAATTCAAGGTGTCTCTCGCTTGATGATTCATGGTATGTGTTGAATTGATCTTAATGCTCTAATTATCTTTAATTGAAGATTATTGTTCCATAGACAGTGGTTGGATTATCTATTAGCACAAGTATCTTGCTTTAGGTATTAGGCTAGAGTAAACACATTGAGGTTGGTAGATCTAGCAGGTATCTCTAAATCTCTAGTCTATTTGTGTGAATCGAACCCCTTTGGAACTAATAGTCTATCTTTTGTGTAGAAATCTTCAGATATCCAGCCCTTGGGCATGCCCCAAGTTCATGGACTTTGAAGTGATCATATCTTGTTTGGACTCCGAGCTTCTCTAACAATTATTGGTGCAGGGTCTTGGCTTGGACATTAAATAAAATATTTCTCTTACTTATTTTCAAAATCTACTTAGGCTATAAATCATTTATTTGTTAATTAGAGCTAATATTTCTCTTGTAGATATTGTGAATAATTTGTAAATTATTTGTAAATAATTTTCTAACCCTTGTGTATTATTTTCCCTTTGTAAATAATATTTTTTGGGGTTTTTATTTTAGAGTTTTCTAGATCTTGTGGCTTGGCTCTATTTATTTGACTTGCAGGTGCCATTAGCTCAAGGACTCAAAGACAAATCTGAAGCTAGAAGTTTGGAACCCTCACCTAGCCTAGACAACTAGGGTTCAGACCTATTTTTACCTAAGGAGGAGTCGTCCAAGCAAGAGAAGAAGTGTGTTCAACCAAGGAGGGTTGATTTGGGGTCTAGAAGCCCTAAACTTCAAGATCAAATTGCTAGAAATTCAATGACTTGCCTTTCGAGGGAAGTCGCTAACCCTAGAGGGCTTGATTGTTGCATAAACAAGGGCTTTTCATAAGTAATTACATCTGAAGTGATTTTGCAGGTGGTCCCTTTGAAGCTAAGGGCAATTTTGCATCTTGAATCTAACATATTTTTCTTGCAAGAGGTGACTGCAAAGGTTTTGAGGCCTCTAGGCCTTAGTCACAGCCCTAAAAGGGTCATTTCACCCTAGCCACAACCTTGGCCTATAAGCCCTAGCCGCAGGCCTAATTAGTCCTTGTTAACTGAGTCATAGCCCCAGAGGAGCCAAATTTCATCCTTGCAATTGATTTTGAGGGATAATATCTTGTTTTGCAGGCCTAACATCATTTTTGCAAGGGTTTATATTTGGTTTTCACTGAATATTTTTGATCCATAAGGGTTTGATTTTTCTTGACTAACTAGTGGTTTTGTAGGGCTAATATCCATTTTGAAGAGGTTTTGGAAGTTCATATTTGCTTTTAGGCCTATCTGTAGGCCTATAGAGACTTCTCTCACTTAGTTGCAAGGTTTTCTAGGGCTTCTAGCCCTAGTTGCAGCCTTAAAGGGCCTCTAAACCCTAGCCATTTGCTTGATTTATCATATGAATTATTTTTTTGGGCTATTCCCTCGTGTTTGCAAGTGTATTGCACTTGTTTGAAGCCTCACATCACATTTTTTTGAAGTCATTTGCCTTAACCACTAGCCTAAGAGGCTCATCTTGTCCTAGCCTGTAACAACCCCGAAATTTAAAATATGCAACTAATTAGATCAACCGTGTGATTAATAATCAACACACAACTATTCCACTAATTAAAATAGAAGTTCCAAAAACACAAGCAGAGGCGACTTACCTATGGCAATGATATTCTTCATTTGTGATTTCGAAGTTGAATGCTATTTGAATTCCGCTAACCACAACAAAGTTTTGGGAGCGACTCTCCACCCAACCGTAGGCTCAACTGCATATAATCTTTCTATAGCTAACCTCAATCAACGTACTATTGCCAGGGAATCTTTTGTCTCACAACACTTTTCTCCCAAGAGAATGGATAAAGGAATAATGAATCTCATCTTCCTCGTTGTCCATTAAATAGACCAAAAATTAGAAAGGGGTCCACATGCACACATTCCATGTATCAACATGCAACTTTTATTTCTTTATTTTAAGTTTTAATTAATTTAATATTTCTCTTAATTTAACCCTTTTTTATTTTATTTCTTTTTACCTTTTGTTAACTTTATTTATTTTTACTATTTTTATATTTTACTTTAATGTATATTTATTTAGAACTCCAGTTTATTATTTACTATTTTATTTATTTATTATTATTATTTTTATTATTAATGGGGACACTACATACCTCTTTAAGGAACTTCATCCTGAAGTTAAGTTGAATCATTTAACATTTTATTTAGTTAGTTATTTATTACTTCACATTTGCCTCACACCCTCTATTGAAATAGTATAACCAGCAGGCATTAAAAGTTTCCACAACACCTGGGAAATCTCAAGGAATCTCTATCATTTTTCCCAATTTTGAAAACAGGCATACGCCTCATCGGTCTGTACCATAGCCCAAGGCTCGCTCTTGGCTCAAACCTCATTTGCCCCAAGGTAGGCACCTGACTCAGTACTCCATGCAGTGGTACTCCAAGCATCTTGAAAGGCTGGACCACTCCCTCCACTCTCACTAAGGAGCACAGCTCGAGGCATTGAAGTTCTTACACCCCCACTAGACTTCGCCATCCCAATCCAATATCAAGCACTTGGTCTACAATATTAGGTGCTTGGCCTCCTCAAGATGGTCCCATAGCCCCTCAAGAACTATCCATCAAGAGTTATACAAGATAAAGGAACCACTGACATATGTAGTGTTGATTGAGTATGTCCCGAACCCATATGGTGTTACATATTTTCCCTCACGGGTAGGGGCTCCCACAAGATCATCAAATAACTCGACCCTCTCGGCTTATTTGTGGACTTCATGTCAATCACCACATCTCAACATGTAACCATGCATTAGTTATAACATCATAGTATCATAGAAAATAATCCACATGCCAACTCTAGCATGTCATCATGATAACATAACATCATTATTAATCACCACATTCTGGATAGTAAAAAAAAATTTGCATAGTCATGCATGTCATAAAATCTACATGCAATTACCACATGCTTCACCTTATGGAATACCATCATAAGTTATAACATCAACATAGTTGTATCAAAGATATATCATGACATCTCATAATAAGCTAACTGCATGTCCATAGTCAATATAACCTCATATCATAACATCATAATCCCTATGCATATCATATCCATCATGATTATACCACATCATTATCATAACAAAATAAATAAATAAGAACCACATGTACATCATTATCCCCTCATCAGAATTATGTCCAATTACCACGTACCATCATATCATGAAACCTCATCTCAGCATTATACTTCAACAGTCTTATGTTGACATAACAATTAACTGAAACCATAATTGAAAATTAGATGTATCAAAACAACCTATCTAAGCTAAGTTATGCAATCCTATCTAATTCACAACACAATTTAATCAAAGTCATGAAAAGTAACATCTACATCTTCCCAGGTAGCTGACCCTAGGCTATATTGATCCCATCACACTTTCCTTGAGACTTTATTACATAATCAATATATTCATAACAATGATTCTTAAACTAGTCTTAACATCCGACATTTGCAATGTCCAATGAACAAGTTTACAATTAATGTAAATTAATATGAATGAAATAAAGTATTACATTAAAATGTAATACATAGAGAGTTATATTGTACATGTATATTATTAGATGAAGTGCCACAAAACATGAACTACACATATGTTCATGACGAAAAATCCTAACTTATACAATAAAGTATTGGTCATACTACTAAAACTTAATTATATGAGTGAAAATACTATTAGTTTATTATAACAATATAAGTATATCTCTAATTTATAACTGTAGGAATTTACAGGGTAAGTTCCTCAGATAGAACACCAAAGGACACTGCTCACAAACAGATCACAGATCAATACACCAATATTTTTGACGTGGTTAAAACCCTCAAAGAGGGAAACAGTCCACGGCCTGCGCCAACGTGGCTACTACAGGCAATTTATTAATAAAAGAAATGAAAATTTACATAAGCTTCTCTCATGCACGGTTAACCTACAAATGACCCTCCATGCGCTTTAAATAGAATTCATGGACCAATCAGGTGTCAAGCCACGGATCAAGTGTCGGTAATACCGAGAGAATGAACCATCGGATCACTACATATCGTGACCGTCGGATTGTAAGTTACAAAATGTACAACGGTAAAGAAACACACTTTACCTAACTCTATACCTAACTCTATACTAGACCAAGTTGAACTTAACTATTCCTATGTGTCGGAATATCCTAACATCCCCCCTTAAGAACAACTTGGGATAGGATTGAAGGATTTACAAATATGACACAATAGGAGAAGGAAGGAGGCACTAGAGCCTATCCCCCCTTAGTGAAAACTTCCTGAACTCCAACCATAAATCGAAGGTTAGTAAACTTCGCCTCCGTGAGAGCCTTTGTAAAGATGTCTGCAACTTGATCATCTGTTGAACATATTGCACTTCAAGAACATGGTCATGA